>JAJQKJ010001308.1:0-119497 GCA_029574335.1 Rana kukunoris
CCTCCTCATGATCGTCCTCCGCATGATCATCCTCCTCCCCTTGTTCCTCCTACCTCCGGCGACTCTGGCCTTGTTGGGGGGGCCTCATTAGGCTGCTGTCCTGGCGTTGGAGCGGTCAGGCCAGATGGCCCTGCACCCTCCTGCACATCTGTGGATGACACAAAGCATTCACAGGTTGGAGGATCCACACACTTGCCACATATTCCCTTTCACCCCCTCCCCCACACCTGCTACACACCTGAGAGAAATAAAAACCTTACCTGGCACCGCGGGGACCGACTTGTGTCAAAGCCTGGCAGGCCCTCCACTTCATGCCGGTGAAAGGTCAGGGCCACCACACGCTCCGTCGCTGTAAATCTAATCCGGCATGGTGGGCCCCCCCTCCTGTGCCCCTGGCATGAGCATTTATTGCGGCCATTTTTTTTTTCACCTCACGCCGGAGGTCATTTATTTTCTTTTCAATCCCAGACCGGGTCCGTGTCTCCCCCCTCCCCCGATGAATTGACCTGCTCCGTGATCATATCCAATATCTCCCTCCTCCTGGCCGGGGTGGTGGTGGTGGCACTCTGCGGGCCGTGGAGAAAACGCCCATACTCGCTAATGGCCCGGGCAAGAATTCTTTTTTCCCCCACTGTAAAATTAAGCTTTCTTTTTCTCTCTGTCATACTTCCAAACAAACTCACTAGCAGTCACCAAAAATCTGTCACAAATACAAGCACAACCAATCAGACAAGAACACACACAAAAAGAGAAAAAGAACACCCAAAAATCACACTAGCACTCAGCAAGAAACAGTCACAAAAAAATCAGATGAAAAAATAAAGCAAGAAAACAAACGCTCAGAAATCTATCAATCAAACAAACAGTCTCAAACACTTATCAAAACTCACTTTCACAAAAATACCAACAAGCACTAGATCACACAGAACACTAATCTGACAACTACAAAACACACTCTAACGAACAACAGAGCAAAAGCACTTGATTCAATGGGAAGGGACACATGTACTTTTGCAATGGAAGTGCGTTTGTGTGTGTCTATTTATGCTGTCTGCGTAGTTCACAACGTTGCCCTAGTCCATTTCCAATTTCACTGATTGCGCCGCTCCCGAGTTGTGAGCATGCGCACAACGGAGCTGACATGGTTTCTCCTTCACGCGCGCATGCGCGAGTCGGCCGGCCCCTTCATTTGCATGGGGTCACGGCTCATTTCAATGTAACACGCCCACGTCCCTCCCAATTTGTATTACTCCTCCTTACGCCTCAGGAAAAAAACCTTACGCTTGCGCAATCTCTTGCGCAAAAGCTACGTGAATCGCGGGATTACGCGGCTAGATTGCTCAAGTCTAACGGAAAAGTGGTGCGCTACGCCGGTCCAATAATGCGCCGATGTACGTGAATCTGGGCCTCTAACTTTTATCGGCCTAAACTGAGGAAAAAAAAAAATTTTATATATTTTTTGGGGATATTTATTATAGCTAAATGTAAAAAATATTGATTTTTTTTCAAAATTGTCGCTCTATTTTTGTTTATAGCGCAAAAAAAAAAAAAAGCAGAGATGATCAATTACCACCAAAGGAAAGCTCTATTTGTGGGAAAAAAAGGACGCCAATTTTGTTTGGGAGCCACGTCGCACGACTGCGCAATTGTCAGTTAAAGCGACGCAGTGCCGAATCACAAAAAGTGCTCTGGTCTTTGGACAGCAATATGGTCCGGGGGGTTAAGTGGTTAAAATTATCGTGTGTGGGCAAAACGTTGTTTTATGTCTTCTGAAAAACAACAAAAAAATTATTCAAACATGCTTCTATTTTTTATGTCGTTTTTCAGAATGTCGTTTTTTGTGTGCATAAAAAATGATTGTGTGTGGGCAAAACGACGTTTAAAACGACGTTTTTAAAACCCGCACATGCTCAGAAGCAAGTTATGAGACGGGAGCTTCAATTGAACAGAGTGCCGTCGAACGTGGTGTACGTAGCCGCGCTTTGCAAGAGCATTTTCAGAAAACGATGGTGTGTAGGCAACGTCGTTTTTTAAAATGATGTTTGAAAAAAGTTGTTTTGTTTCGTGATATAAAACAAAGTTTTTTTACATCACAAAAAGTGATTGTGTGTACGCGGCATAAGGCTTCCAGCCCTCCCCTGCTTCTACGTGTCTAAGGGGTGCAGTGTATTTATCTAATTTGTTTGAAATGGAAATAGATCGATTCATCTCTATTGACAGAAGTGCCTAATGATTTCTTTCTCTCTTATAAAGCAGAACTTTACCCATAACAATTGATAAAGAATAAGGTTCGTTATCAGTGTTGCTCACGAATATTCGCATTGCGAATATTCGCTACGAATATTGCATATTCGAGTATTCGCGAATAACTCGAATATCGCGGGCGAATTTTCGCTATTTCGAATATTCATATTTTTTCAAATTTCGCAATCAATTTCGCATTCGCACTAGCGAAAATTCGCATTAGCGAAAATTCGCATTAGCGAAATTTCGCAATTTTTTTTTTTTTTTATAAAATATAGCGAATATTCGTAAATATCGAATATTCGTGATATTTTATCCAAAAAAAAATAGCGAAATTTTGCATTGGCGAAATTTAGCAATTTTTTTTATTTTTTTATAAAATATCACGAATATTCGATATTAAAAGTCACACAAAAAAAATAGTGAGATTTCGCATTAGCGAAATTTCGCATTGGCGAAATTTCGCAATTTTTTTTTTTTTTATAAAATATCACGAAATATCGCGAAATCGAATATGGCGTATTCCGCTCATCACTATTCGTTATCAAAGATCATTCATTCCACATTATGCTACCAAAATTAGTGTGTGCTGTAAATTGCCTCCAGCATTGCTCCTGTTTCTTCTTGATGGTGGCTGCCATTTTGCTGAAGCCCAAAACCCTTTGAAAATGACTTGCACATTGTGACAGCAAAAAAAATTAAAATCTGGTTTACATCCACTTTAACTATAAAGTGGAACTTTATTCCAGAATTAAAGTGTTTGTATAGTCAAATTTCTAACATTTACCTACAGGTAAGCCTATAATAAGGCTTACCTGTAGGTAAAAAAAAATATCTCCTAAACCTGCGTGGGAGTGACGACATCACGGCTCCAGCCACTCACAGCGCTGGAGCTGCAAAACCCAGAAAACACACCTAGGGAAAATGTCATCTCCCTCGGCGTGGACCGGCAACGATACTGATGCCTTAGGCCGCGTACACACGATGAGACATGTCCACTCAAACATGTCCGACGGACCGTTTGCAGCGGACATGTCTCATCGGATTTTGGTCCGATGACGTGTACACACCATCGGACGAAAATCCCCTCAGAATGAGGACGCGGTGACGTGGCGGTGACGTTGACAACGCCACGTCACCAAACCTGGAAAAAAAAATGCTTCCGCGCATGTGTCAAATCCATTCGGCGCATGCGCGGACAGTTATGTCCGCTGGTGAGTGTACTCACCAGCGGACATATCCGACGGACATGTCTCCGGCGGACAAATTTCAAAGCATGCTTTGAAATTTGTCCGCTGGTAAAACATGTCCGCTAGCCCGTAAACACGATCGGATTTTTCTGCTGAAACGGCCCCGTCGGGCCAGTTTCAGCAGATAAATTCAATTGTGTGTACGCGGCCTTACAGGTGGCACAGACATTTTTTGTTGACTATACAGCCACTTAAAGTGAAATGAGCCTAAATAAATGTCTTTTTTAATTTAATAACATTTTAATTTATGTTTTCCAAAATAACACCACCAGGTTCTGCCAGTTTGTAAACAATCCCGTTGATTATATAAATTGAAAAGGACTGTAGTTTAGTAATTACAAAATACATATGGTTAGTGGGAAACATTTTGAAATGTGTTGTTAGCCATCACTCAAAATAACAGAATCCCCAAAGTCTATAAAAAAATCACTTTTTTTGCCAGTCTGGAAAACAACTTACCACGTCTATCACGCTTCATCTGTCCGTTTTTCTCTCATCATTCTCAAAGCCTAAATTAAAAAGGTTTAATTAATGACAACACAAACAGAAGATGCAAATTAGAATTAGGTATGAAAACAATTGCTGGTGCGAAAACTGTCTTTCACCGGGGAGCTTACTGGCAGGTCGCAGGATGTATGAATACCCAATATGTAAAATGTTATGAACCTGTCATAGTATCAACAATGATATATTTCTCCTAAATTACTGTGCATCTTTTACACATCAAATTCACAGTGAGAAAATATTCCTAACTAGTCTGTTCTATGAACTTGAAACTATTTTAAAGCAATCGATTCAATGTTTTTATTTTTTATATTGAACACAAGGCCACGTTTAAGATTTAGGCCCTGGTACATTGGTCATCTAGCTCTGGTACATACTCCAGCAATAAGGTGCAGATGTAAGGTACATTTAGACCACACAGCCCTGCTGCCAGTAACCTGTCAAACTCTAAGGTGCCGTACACACGGCAGAGAACCTCGACGGGCAGAACACATCGTTCCGCCCGTCGAGGTTCTCTCCCGGCCGTCGAATTCGGCGACCCGCCCGTCGGAATGGCAACCAGCCATTCTTCCAGGCGGGCCGTCGAGGAAATAGAGAGCGTGCTCTCTATTTCGGCTCGACGGGCTTCCCGACGGGAAGCTCGCTGAGACCGTACACACGGCCGAGGTCCTCGCTGGAATGTGCATTCCAGCGAGGTTCTCGCTGATTTTCAGCGAGAACCTCGGCCGTGTGTACGGCGCCTTAGGCCTTGTACACACGATCAGTCCAATCCGATGAAAACGGACTGAAGTTCAGTTTCATCAGTTCACAGACTGATGGTCTGATGGTCAGATGTGCGTACACACCATCAGTTCAAAAACTGATCATGTCAGAACGCGGTGACATAAAACACAACAACGTGCTGAAAAAAACAAAGTTCAATGCTTCCAAGCATACCTCGACTTGACTCTGAGCATGCGCGGGTTTTGAACCGATGCTTTTGCGTACTAACCATCGGTTTGGTCAGCGGTCCATCGGTTCGATTTTAAAGCAAGTTCCCTCATTTTGGTCCGAAGGACAACGGACTGATGGGCCGTACACACAGTCGGTTTGGACCGATGAAACAGAACTTCAGTCCAGTTTCATCGGTTTGCACCGATCGTGTGTACGCGGCCTTAGAGAAACTGAAAGCTGATCAGGGCTGGACAGTGCACTGAGCGGTCCTTAACCGCTTAGCCACCAGAGCTCGCACATATACGTCTACACAATGGCACAAGCAGCCAAATGAGCGTTCCTTTAAATTTGCTGCCTGCCACGTGAGTGCACTCGAGGGTCTCAGGAACTCTATGTTCCTGGGTGGCCCACGATTGTAGTCGGCAAAGGCAGAACAGGGGGATGCCTTTGTAAACAAGGTATTCCCCTGTTCTGCCTAGTGACATGTCACTGATCGAATGTTCCCTGTGATCGGGAAAGTGATCAGTGATGTGTCACTGGTAGCTCCTCCCGCCATTACTAGTAAAAAAAATAATAATAAAAATGCCATAAAACTATCCCTATTTTGTAGACGCTATAACTTTTGCGCAAACCAATCGATATACGCTTATTGAGAGAAAAGTATAAGAATACATATCGGCCGAAACTGAGAAAACATTAGCTTTTTCTTTTTATTTTTTATTGGGGATATTTATTATAGCAAAAAGTACAAATATTGCCTATTTTTCAAAATTGTCGCTCTATTTTTGTTTATAGCGCCAAAAAAATAAAAACCGCAGAGGTGATCAAATACCACCAAAAAAAATATGACATCAATTTTGCTTGGGAGCCACGTTGCACAACTGCGCAATTGTCAGTTAAAACTATGCAGTGCCGAATAGCAAAAAGTGCTCTGGTCTTTGGCCAGCCAAATGGTCAGGGGGTTAAGTGGTTAAAGCAGAAGTTTTGCTTAAAGGCCTCCTCCCCCCTTTGCTTTAAGGCCTCCTCCCCCCTTCCTCTTCACTGTGCTGCCAGCAGTAGGGCTTGATAGGGTGCCTGTACTTTTCGAACAGCACCTAAATAGCAGAGGCTTATGCACCAGAGCTAAATGCCCAGTGGGCATGAAGCCTTAGAGGACACACTGTAAGCATCCAGCATGTACACTATATGGCCAAATGTTTGCAAATACATGACTAATATACCTGTATGTATATAAATCTTTTCAAATTACAGAGTTTTAGGTGTTACCAGTGAAAGATATGGTTAATGTTAATACATGGAAATAAAGGCATTTCCGAAAATGATGTGCTTCCATCCTTGTAGCAGTAATTTGATGAAGGCCCATTGCTCTCTCTCTACTGTGCCCCTTTGCACCCATACCCACCAGGTCCATGAAAACATGCTTTGATGAGTTTGTTGTAGAGGAACTCAAGAGGCCTGCACACAGTGCCCTGTCCTCAACCCTATTAAACAGTTTTGGGATGAATAAGAACACACATTTCAAGTCAGATCTTGTCCATCATCAGTACCTGACCTAAAAATTACGCTTTTGGCAAAATGGGCATATATTCCCACAAACATACTGTAAAATCTTGAGGAAAGTGGAGGCTCTTACAGCCACAATTAGGGCGAAAGTTCATATTAATGCCCATGAATTGTTCTGGAGTGAGATGTCAAAAAAGCTTCTATAGGTATGATGGTCAAGTGTTCACAAACTTTTAGCTGTATAATGTACATTCCCTGTGTTCAACTGCATCACATTTTTCAGTACTATAGAGAAAATATCACTAGCAATGCTATAATGTAGACAGAGGACTCAGTGAGAAAGACTGTGAAACATCTGCCTTACAGGTGAAACTCAAAAATTTGAAATATCGTGCAAAAGTTAATTTATTTCACTAATGCAACTTAAAGGGTGAAACTAATATATGAGATAGACTCATTACATGCAAAGCAATATAGTTCAAGCCATGATTTGTCATAATTGTCATGATTATGGCTTACAGCTCATGAAAATCCCAAATCCACAATTTTAGAAAATTTGAATATTGTGAAAAGGTGCAATATTCTAGGCTCAAAGTGTCCCACTCTAATCAGCTAATAAAGCCATAATACCTGCAAAGGGTTCCTGCGCCTTTAAATGGTCTCTCAGTTTGGTTTAGTAGGAATCACAATCATGGGAAAGACTGCTGACCTGACAGTTGTGCAGAAAACCATCATTGACACCCTCCAATGGAGGGAAAGACTCAAAAGGTAATTGCAAAAGAAGTTGGATGTTCCCAAAGTGCTGTTTTTAAAGCACATTAATAGAAAGTAATGTGGAAGGGAAAAGTGTGGAAGAAAAATGTGCATAAGCAGCAGGGGTGACCGCAGCCTGGAGAGGATTGTCAGGAAAAGGCCATTCAAAAGTTTTGGGGGCTTTCACAAGGAGTGGACTGAGGCTGGAGTCAGTGCGTCAAGAGCCCTGGTGGCTCAGACGGATCCTGGACAGGGGCTTCAAATGTCGTATTCCTCTTGTCAAGCCACTCCTGAACAACAAACGTCAGAAGCGTCTTACCTGGGCTAAAGAAAAACAGACCTGGTCTGTTGCTCAGTGGTCCAAAGTCCTCTTTTCTGATGAGAGCTAATTTTTCATCTCATTTGGAAACCAAGGACCCAGAGTATGGAGGAAGAATAGAGAGGAACACACTGCAAGATGCTTGAAGTCCAGTGTGACATTTCCACAGTCTGTTGATTTGAGGAGCCATGTCATCTGCTGGTGCTGGTCCACTGTGCTTCATTAAGTGCGGGGTCAATGCAGCCGTCTACCAGAAGATTTTAGAGCACTTCATGCTTCCTTCCGCAGACGAGCTCTATGGGGATGCTGACTTCATTTTCCAGCAGGACTTGGCACCTGCCCACACTGCCAAAAACACCAAAACCTGGTTCAATGACCATGGGATTACTGTGCTTGATTGGCCAGCAAACTCACCTGACCTGAACCCCATAGAGAATCTGTGGGGCATTGCCAAGAGAAAGATGAGAGACACGAGACCCAACAATGCAGGAAAGCTAAAGACCATTATTGAAGCATCCTGGTCTTCCATAACACCCCAGCAGTGCCACAGGCTGATAGCTTCCATGCCACGTCGCATTGAGGCAGTAATTGCTGCAAAAGGGGCCCAAACTAAGTACTGTGTACATATGCATGCTTCTACTTTTGAGAGGTCCGATATTGTTCTATGTACAATCCTTGTTTTATTGATTGCATATTGCATATTCTAATTTTCTGAGATTGTGGATTTGGGGTTTTCATGAGCTGTAAGCCATAATCATTACAATTATGACAAATTATGCCTTGAACTATCTTGCTTTGCATGTAATGAGTCTATCTCATTTATTAGTTTCACCTTTTGAGTTGTATTAGTGAAATAAATGAACTTTTGCACAATATTCAAATTTTTCGAGTTTCACCTGTATATCTCCTGGTTCCTGATCTCTACAGAAATGAGAACCATTGGGAGCTGATATTTTATCATAAAATCATTTATATTTGTCTTAGGCCCCGTACACACAACCGAGCTTCTCGACAGAATCCAGCGAGAAGCTCGCTGGGAGACATATTCTGGCGAGAAGCTTGATCGTGTGTACACTTCCGACGAGCACGCTCTCTTTTTCCTCGTTGTTCAATGAGGACTTTGGCTAGACAAGCTTTTCGACCGACCGCATCGGGAACCTCGTCGGGCAGAACGATGGGTTTAGCCCGACGAGGTTCTCGTACGTGTGTACGCGGCCTTAGGCCTTGTACACACAAGCAAATTAATCTGTTCAAATCGGTCGTACAGCCTAATTTACTTGCATTTGTAAACAACAAGCTGGCATTTTTGTCTTGCTTGTTCATCACCTTTATCTAGGTTACCTGGTAAATACATTATTGCTAAATACATTATATTGGAGATCTATTACATTAGTAACCTTAGCTCTGTAAAGCATACCTGTTAGCTAATCAATGCAAGCAGCAACACACTGGGGCCACATTTCTGTGTTTTTCCCTCTGATGTGTTTTCCATTAAAATCAATGGAAATTCATCAAAACAAATGTCAAGTGTAATTATGTGCATTAATGTTCATTGTTACACACAATTAACATGTGTTTCTATGCACTTTGCATTGAATATCATTTCATGTCATAATGCATATTGACGACGAGCATCATGACATGTTAACAAGTCATGATGAGTGCTGATGTGCATACTGTAGCATGTGTTGTCATGCATTATTTTGATGATTTTACATTGATTTCAGTAAAAACTACACCAAAGGGAAGTGCATAGCTGTGAACCCAGCTTAATGCCAGTACAGTAACCCATCGCCACCAACCAACCATTTTCCCGATGTAAGGCTTGTTCAAAATGTATTCCGATTGTTTTTTGTGACTTGAACTTTGCTGCTTGTAATGTTAAGGCTCTGTTTACACTTTGGCATTCCGGATCACGAGCGCAAATACTGCACAACTCGGGACAAGCTTGCGATCCCTGCCACTTTCAATGACACCCAAATCGCTGCGCGATTTAGCCACAATTGTGGAACAACAAATCGCGGTAAAATCATGCAAGCAAAATTGCTGGATCCCTGATGCCCAAAAGAAGTTCCGTCATTTTAGAACGATTTGTTGTGCGACGATTGTGGCAAAATCCCGCTGTGATTTGGGTGCCATTAAAAGTAACGGGGATTGCAATCGAGTCCCACGTGATTCAGAATTTCTACGATTCGCTATTCGATCTGGAATGCCATGGTTTAAACAGAGCCTAAATGTATGACAAAAAGTGACTTAAAGTGTAACTAAACCCTTCTATCCTTTTTAGCCAAGGAAGCTGCCATCTAAGGCCCCTTTCACACATTCAGTCCGATCAGGTCCACCTGTCTGATCGGGCCACCCAATATCCTCTATGGGGAGGCGGATATCAGTGGACACCCACCTGGCATCCGATCCGATAAAATCCACTGAGAATAGACATATGGCGATACCTTAGCCATCCATCCAGCAGGTCGGATTGGATACAAAACAAAATGGTAAGTTCAGCGCAAAGAAAATCAGGAAAAAAGTCTATTCAACAACAGAAAGGGAGCTAAGAAAAAAGTCCCAAGGATGGTGGTGTAGTCATAGAACGGTATAAATGTGACAGGGTCCTCCACCACAAAACCAGATGGGCTTACCGGATAAGGTGGACCTCTGTGCAACAGAAGGTCATAAACGCATACATCCACAAAGGAATAAGGATGGTATCCAACACACCTGCAGGGCCTCTAATCGGGTAGGCTAGATCTCCAATACTGACCTCCAGGGTCAGTGATCTCCGATATAGCGGTGGTGGGCAGCGTGAAGATGGGACCAGAGTCATCCAAACAGCATAAATGAAAGGAGACAATCTAAGTGTACTCCATAAGGTTTATTTGAGTTAAAAGGGCGTATAAAAGCTAAGCACAATGAAGCGCAATAGTGAATGCCAATGTACAGCAAGATCCTGAGATTGAGCTTAGAGAGATGGCAGCGGGTGACATCCGGGCAGTAGCTCCTCCCCCCGTTCGCAGCGTTACATCCCAGCAAGACTTTGTCAGCGAGGTTGGGTTGGATTATAATCAGGACATGCAGCCCATTTCCATCCAACTGTCCCATAGAGGAGAGAGGGCTCTGTCGCTGTCTGCTCTGCATAATGAAGCGGACACTGACCTGTCATCCATCTGCTCAGCTAGGAGATCCCCTGCTGAACAGTGACACCCAATGACAGTCCAGACAGTCAATAAAGATTTTTCCAATGCTTTATTTCCAGGCCAACACAGCCAACATCAACTTCAGTTAGGAGAGAAAGGGTTGATGAAAGAAGAGGAGAACTTTGCGGGTGTCAGGCCTGGATGTGAACGGGCTAGCCAGCCTTAGTAGTAGCGATTTGCAAATCGTCGCTTCTGTTAAATGAGTAAATAGGGCGAATCCTTCTAATGGACTCCAGCCCAGGTCACCGGGAGACAGTAATGCATACCTGTAGCATTCCGGTCACCAGATCCCCGATTGGTTCGGTGCTCAGCCTGAGATCCACTTCAATGGAACCTGGAACCCAGTGGGTCACTGGGGTCCTCTATCGCCTCCGGTTGAGGCTCAGCGAAGCCTGTAAGCTTGGCCAGGAGGGCCACGCCGGCGGGGCACATAGGTGCGCGCACCCTAAAGGTGGATGCCGCACCCAGCACCGGGTCCCCGCGAAGATTTAGAACACGTGACACCTGTCACAGATATACCCCTCCCCAGCATGCCCTGCGAGGGAGGAACTCCTCCAATTGGCTGCTGGGGAAGACTTGCTCTGCCAGAAACCCCGCTGGTGCCCACTGCTGGCCAGAGATGATACCACATCCCCAGAATGCAGACTGGCCCAGGGGACCTTTCTGGAACGACAGAAGTCGCAATTTAGATAAATCACGAACAGTAGCAATGTAACTCTCCCATTCCAACTAACTTTAGCGTAGTGCCCATACTGAAAGTAAGGGGGCGCTACACACATTTTTTTTTCTATTACATTTCTCGCACGATTCTCCCATCATTGATCAGAAAATCTTTTGTTTTTCAAAAAATTTTCCAACATGTCGGATTTCTCAAATTTGTTTGCCTCACCAAAATCGGTTGTTGCTGCCGCCCACTAACGGTGTGAAATACGAATGAAAATTCTTTCATACGATTTACGAAAGAAAATTATTTCGAAATTCGAACCATGTATGGCCGCCTTTAGCCTCTGTTTAATTTGTAACTGCCACAATACTGCACATGTGATCAGTTATGACTCCAGCCATTTGATGGTTTGACAGTTTGGTTGTGAGCACAGTTGTTTGACAGTTTGGTTCTGACAGTTAGCATTTCCAGCTAACTGGAAAATGTATTTTGAAATCATTAAATTAATGTGTTTAGTTCCAGTTTAAGCAGTGTATTAGAGATAACGGAATGCTCACTTTTATATGAGAACTTCTAGCTAAAGTTTGTATACCACCTACACAGGAAATTGGAATGGGATGTCACCCCTGGTGAACTTTTTGCCACCCCTGGTCTACTTATTCAATAAAAGGTCACCCAAGGGTGTAGTCAAAAAAAAAAAAAAATTGCTGTGCACATTTTTAAGCATTTGAACAAATGTTACAAATATTACCCACACAATGTTTGCAAAATGTGTTAAATGTCAGTTTCTATGTGTTGCATTTCGCAGGACAAATAAAACACCCCCTTGCATTTATTCCTAAGAGAAATTAGCCCTAATAACATTCACCCAGAAGAGGTAAAGAACATTTGACCAAAAAAGAGAACATTTAACCAGAAGAGGAAATAATATAAGTCAGACCTCTGTTAAGTGAATGGATATTCCTGTGATCACCACAGACAATGTAAGGCTCCATTCACATCTAGGCGTATATACGTCCGACGCCCGACGCCGCATACGCCAGAGGGGAAATTTAACATTCCCCTCTATGGAGATGGTTCACATATCCACGCCAAACGCCGGACGCCTGAAGCTCAAAACAAGTCCCGGAGCCTTTTTTTCCAGTGGCTTCGGCGTTCGGCATAGGAGATAGTGGACCTCTCCAAAAAGGGAGTTAAAAACTAGGCGTTTTGTAGCCGCAAATCGCGGTACAAAACGCCTCACATTTGTCGCTGATACTCGCGGTGAGGGACTTGCGGTTACAGTGTGAATGCAGCCTAATGAATGAGCTTCAGCAGAATGAAATGCCCTACAGAACTGATACAATGTTACAGGGATGAAACTGTGTTGTTTACCTTTGTCAAACAGTTTCTTCTCTGCAACATTGTATCAATTCTGTATAGCAGTTCATTTTCTGTGGTTGCTGATTCATTACACTTAAAAGGGTGTGCCAGTCATTTTTTATGTTTATTAAATTCAGCAGCTACAAAAAGTGTAGCTGCTGGCTTTTAATAAACATACACTCACCTGCTCCACGTTCCAGCGACGCGCCGGCCGGGGCTCCGCTCCTCCCCCCCCCTCTCCGGCCGGCGTCTTCCTTTTTAAGTGTGGGCACCCGGCCGTGACAGCTTTCGGCTTCACGGCCGGGCACCCACTGCGCATGCGCGAGCGGCGCGGCGCCATCCAATTGGACAGGCGATCGCCTGAGACCTGTCACATGTTCCAGGCGATCGCCTACGGGGAGGGGCTGCAGAAAGGCGATTAGACTATTCGCCTTAGCAGCCCCTCGGCGTAAGGAGGAAGTGGGACAGGAAGTCCCACTTTTCCTGAAGCCCCCACTCCCCCCCCCCCCCCAAAAAAAAATGACATGCCAAATGTAAGGGGGAGAGGAGTGGATTAAGCGGAAGTTCCAATTTTGGGTGGAACTCTGCTTTAAACGGGTTGTAAAGGTAAAAATAAAAAAAAAACCTAAATAGCTTCCTTTACCTTAGTGCAGTCCTCCTTCACTTACCTCATCCTTTCATTTTGCGTTTAAATGCCCTTATTTCTTCTGAGAAATCCTCACTTCCTGTTCTTCTGTCTGTAACTCCACACAGTAATGCAAGGCTTTCTCCCTGGTGTGGAGTGTCGTGCTCGCCCCTCCCTTGGACTACAGGAGAGTCAGGATGCCCACTAACACACAGCTCCTTTCTCTATCTGCAACGTAGAGAGCATCCTGACTCTCCTGTAGTCCAAAGGGGAGGGAACGACACTCCACACCAGGGAGAAAGCCTTGTCTTGCAATGTTATTAGGGCTAATTTCTCTTAGGAATAAATGCAAGTGGGGTGTTAAATTTGTCCTGCGAAAAGCAACAAATAGAAACTGACATTTAACACATATTGCAAACATTGTGGGTAATAGGAAGAGAGGGGAATGAGCCATAAGAGGGCCAATGAGAGCTGTAGAGCTGGAGGTGTGTCTGTTTAAATCTAGGAAGTGACAGGCAGCAGCTTCAGCTGCCCACAGTTAAAATGGTTGCAGCCAGACTCAGTGGAGGGAGATTTCTACAGCATATTTGGCAAGTACAGAATTATAGTATATATAAAAAAAATATGCAAAGTGGTTGGAGCGAAGCTCCAGAATGGCAAAGATATTTTTATTACAAAGTATGTGAGCTGCAATTCCTCTTTAAGAGTGCAGAGGTCTTTCTCAAAATATTTTCTCTTCTGGTCAAATATTCTTATGACCGTACACATGACCGTTTTTCGGGCTGTAAAAAATTAGTTTTTTTTTAGTGTCATTAAAAACGATTGTGTGTGGGCTCCAGAGCATGTTTCACGATGTAAAAAATGGGCATTAAAAATTTTGAACATGCTCTCATTTTTCAAGAAGTTTTTAACGTTGTCGTTTTAACGACGTAAAAAATGGTCCTGTGTGGGTTTTAACGACGTGAAAAACCCACGCTTGCTCAGAAGTAAGTTATGAGACGGGAGCGCTCGTTCTGGTAAAACTACCATTCATAATAGAGTAAGCACATTCATCACGCTGTAACAGACAGAAAAGCGTGAAACGTCTTTTACTTACAAGGAATCCGCTAAAGCAGCCCAAAGGGTGGCGTCATCCGAATGGAACTTCCCTTTCATAGTGCTGTCGTATTTGTTGCGCGGCTTTTTTCACGATCGTGTGTAGGCAAGGCCATTTTTACGATCGGGTTGAAAAAAACGTTGTGTGTACATGGCATTATCCTATAGTTTTATGCTCTGTTTTCTATTAGGCAAATGTTTTTTAACAATTCTGATCAAATTTTATGCCTTAACACAATGGGGTTGATTTAGTAAAACTGGAGAGTGCAAAATCTGGTCCAGCTCTGCATTCTAGCCAATCAGCTTCTAACTTCAACTTGTTCAATGAAACTTTGATAGAAAACCTGGAAGCTGATTGGTTTCTATGCAGAGCTGCACCAGATTTTGCACTCTCCCGTTTTAGTAAATCAACCCTGGTGTGACATAAGGCAATGTTGTGAATTGGCTCTGAAGGAGAACAGAGGTTCTCCTGTATCCAGTATCAATTCATTCTAGTTGCCAAAGTAGGAGGATATCTGAAGCAGGTGTAAACACCCTTAGCTATGTAACCTATGTAAGTAGTACTGCTGGCCACACACCTGCCAATTTTATTTACAACTTTGCAGCTTTCCATCAGTAGTCAATCCCAACAACCTGTCATCCAGTGTTTCAATGGTTTCCCAGCTTTGAAGAACCAAACAAAATTGTGGCGATTGATCAAAACATCTGCGGTGATTTTTAGAAGGAATTTTATTTGATTAATATGGCAATTTATATTTATTCCCCTGATTCTGGGACAAATTAAAGGTCAGCCAGCACAGTGGTGTAGTGGTTAGCACTTTCACTTAGCAACAAAAGGGTCGTTGGTTCGAATCCTGACCACGACACCATCTGCCTGGAGTTTGCATGTTCTCCCTGTGTCTGCGTGGGTTTCCTCCAGGTACACCGGTTTCCTCTCACACTCCAAAGACATGCAGGTAGGTTAATTGGATCCTGTTCAAATTGGCCCAGTATATATGTATATATGTGTATACGACTGTGTCCTAAGCGTGTCAAGATCCTACGGGGTAAATGACCGCACCAGCCAGGAAGACACTGGCTGCAAAAAGTGCCTAAAGGAGATTCAGTTCGCATGTGTAGCGCTATACAAGTCATTCATTCATTCAGTCAGCTAACTGAAAGCCCCAACGTTTACAAATGTAGAGCTAGCGTTAGATATATTGTGCCTCTAAAAAAGCAGAATTATTTACTCACCAGCATTTTGATGACATTTCACATTGGCTATATCCTCATCACTGTTCTGAAATCCTTAAGTAAAAATACATTATGACGTCACTTTACTGTAAGTAATGCAAGTGTTCTGTGGCATCATGTATTTGATGTACTCTTATTTACCAACAGCAATCTATCTCTGCATATGATCATTATACAGTTATAAAAAATACACAATATGCACACTGTATGCGAGGTCATTGGTAATCCAAAACCCATTTGTTTACAATATTATTTTTATTATTTTTTATATATAGTTATTCCAAGGGTTTACCCTATACACAGCAGATATAAATATATATATGAAAACCATCTACATATACTTGCAGAATACAGTTAATATTCTTTCATATCTTCAGTGTATATTTTCAGTGTATATCTTCTTTATGAATAAAAAAGAAAAGAAAAAGAGGGGAAAGAGGAAAAAAAGGGGGGGGATAAAGGAAAAGAAGAAAAGAATGTGGAGAAATTACATTAATAATTATAATCACTCAGACGTAGCTAAAGTGGTAGAATTTCCCTTAACCCAGGTTAGAAACTCAGCTGACTGTCGAAACTTGGACCAAACGGACCAAGTATGAGAGAACTGTTCTTCACTTTCCATTTCCCGTGCCAACAGACCTTCTAGATCTCTAATAAAGTCCATTTCAATTGCCCATTTCCCCAGGGAGGGTACTGCCGTTGAAAACCCATTTGAAGTGAATTCTGAATGGCCTCAGAAGAGTCTCAAACTGATGACACAAGCCCAAAGCTCATTGTCATAGGCAGGGCCACTGATAAGGGGGTAGCACCAGTCCTCCTATACAGGGCCCAGGCCAGTAGGGAGGGCCCAAACAGCTGGAGAATTGGATATGGGCAGTAGAGGGGGTGATCCGTAAAATTGTGAGGGGGGGAATTACAGCAACTGGACCCCTGGGTGTCTCTCCCTGCAGCAGCTAAAAGCTGGCTTTTCCTTTTCTCCCTCCAATTGGCTTACAGCTACTGCAGGGAGAGACACATAGGGGATCGGTTCCTGTAATTGCCCCCCCCCCCCCCCCACCCAATGCCTCACCAATCCCCTTCTCTGTCCAGGATTCTATTCCCCCTGCTGCCCGCTAAAGCCGCATACACACGATCGAACATGTCCGCTGAAACTGGTCCGCAGACCAGTTTTAGCGGACAAGTTTGATCGTGTGTACGGCCTATTGGACCATTTTCCAGCGGACAAAAATTTCCAAACATGCTTGAAAACATGTCCGCTGGAAACCTGTCCGTTGGACAGGTTCGATGGTTAGTACACAAACCATCGGACCAAAATCCCCCGCATGCGCAGAATCAAGTCGACACATGCTTGGAAGCATTGAACTTTGTTTTTTCATCACGTCGTTGTGTTCTACGTCACTGCGTTCTGGTCTGAGGGGATTTTGGTCCGATAGTGTGTACGCACATCAGACCAACAGACCACTTCAGTGTGGTCCGATGAAAACGGTCCGTCGGACAAGTTTCCTCGGACATGTCTGATCGGGTGTACAGGGCCTAATAGTGATTTTACTGTTTTTTTTTATTTTTTATACAAATATAATTCTAATATTTTTCTGGGGGGCCTGTCAGATAGGCTGTACTGGGTCCTATGATTTCTTACAGCAGCCCTTGGTCAAAGGTCTTTGGCCTTCAGGGTACTATGAAAAGTGTAAAACTGAGACATATGTACATACTTTCTAAACCTTCATCTAATCCATTCACTGTTTAACCCTGTAAGTAGGCACTGCTGTGTCACACAATTCACAGAACCTGCCCTCTGATCTACAGAGCTTCTGAGAGGATAAGTCTCAGGAAGTGGAGTCAGTGCAGGAATCACAACTTGAAGGCAACAAGGTACCATGGGATATGTAGTCCTTAAAAAGGGAAAGTAAACATCAGAGGAGACGCTGCAAACCATGCAGGGAATCCAGGAAGTTGTAAAAGGAGATGACCAGCAGACAGGCAGCACTCACAACATGAAAGGAGATTTTTAAACCTTGTGACACTGGCTGTTCACCGGGTTGGCCTTAACACAGAGTGACCGCATATATGCTTCCCTGTTAAAACAAGTTACTGACAGAGAGCACGCTCCCTGCATGCTTCCAGTGTGGTAGCTGTCGGCGAACGGCAAGCTCCTGATTCATACTTGCAATTGGGAGCTTTGTGATTATGTGACCGCCAATCACAGCGGTCACATGACCTAAATGCCTTCCACTGCCTCCCGGCTTTTAGAACTCTTAACCCCCCTGGCGGTATTCCCGAGTCTGGCTCGGGGTAAGATTTCAATACCAAAAGCGGTAACCCCGAGCCAGACTCGGGATCGCCTCACAACATCCACAGGCATGGTTTACTTACCTTGTCCCTGGATCCTCTCCGCTGTGTAAGCGAGTGTCGTCCTCGCTCGATTCACACAGTGCCCGTGTGCCGCCGATCTCCGTTCCCTTCGACGTTACGACGCACAGGGGCGGAGAACGGCGCCAAATTCAAAAAAGGAAATAAACACATTACATACAGTATACTGTAATTTTACAGATTACAGTACTGTATATACAAAATACACACCCCTTGTCCCTAGTGGTCTGCCCAGTGTCCTGCATGTACTTTTGTATATTAAAAACAGTTCTTTCTGTCTGGAAAATGTAGATTGTCCATAGCAACCAAAAGGGTCCCTTTATGTCAAAAGTGATTTTTTACCAGCTTGAAAACAGCGATAATAAATTATAGTCACTTGCAGAATTGAGCGATAGCAATTTGTGGGAAAATTCGTCATAAAAAAAAAAAAAAGTAATGACAGCGACAATTCTGCAACTGAGCAAATGTCAGTGTTTTGATTTGATTATAAAACAAAAAAATAGAAGGGAGGGGTGGGGTTTGTGGGCAATGCCGGACTATGCGCGGTATGTTATTAGTCCGGCATTGCCCACAAAACCCCTCCCCTCCCCCCCCTTTTTTATCACTGAATAGGGGATGGAACTCCGAGGGTCCACTCGTGTTCTCATTCCTCCTTGCTATGGGCACCTTTTTTCCTATTCCCATTCAGGGACTATGGGCATGTTTACCATTTCCAAATGGCGTTTTTGCATGCGTTTTAAAATGGAGGATATGACAAGCCGTTCTGTATTGGAATAGCGCGGTTTTTAATACACCTAAGTTGGGTAATTCAGAGGGTGGAGGTCCGCGTGTTACAAGATCGCCCCTTCCCTACCAAATGAGATCCTATTCAAACATTTATTGCTGACTTTTGATGTGCTGCGAATTAAGGGCAACGTTTACCACACTAAAGATGGCGCCCGAGCCGCGCCGCGTTTTTTTGCAATTCACAACAAGGGCGGTATTTTTAACTTGGTGAGTCACAAGCGATAGCCCATCCCATTGAAAACGTCCGATTGATGACAAAACGCGTCTGGGGGACGATTTGTGACGTCACCACGTGGGGGAGATTCCCTATCGCTTGCCGGCCGGCTCTTATATGCATGTTTTTATGCTTTTTATTGTAAGTATATTTTTATACCTTTTGAAATTTTCCAAAACTGAATTATGCTATGAGTAGCTTTTTTTCTTTAACCCCTGTGGATGAGTATTGGAAACGCCCAAGTGTATCCGGTGGATGAATATCACAGTGTCCCTTCCTGTCAGTTCTGGGAAACCATATAGTAATCACTGACTTCCGGATACAAAGGCCGTGGCTGGGCTATAGCCAACTGCTCTGCTTCAGCTTACTTCTGGTAAGCAGCCATTCCTATCTTGGTGAAGGGATCACTTGCATACGTATTGGTGTGTCACTGTGGTGGTGTGTTTGCTACGGAGGTTTCCTTATATTTACATACAGCTTCAATACTAATGGAAGTGCTTTTGAAATTCAGATTGGACTCATGCTGTGTTGAATCTTTATAAAAACTGTACACACGGTTTTTTCTTTCTTTTGATTTGATTACATGAATGAATAATTTTTATTATAATTACATTATTATTTGTTATAATTATTATATAGTTATTTATATATTATAATTTATGATTTTGTTTTCAAACTTTATCATACTCGAGATGTCTACTAGACTCTTGTTTGGACAGATTTAAGTAAGTTATCCCTAAAAATCACAGACCTACAATGTAAAACGCCACATTTTCATGCAAAATAATAGACATGTGCAGACTGGAATATTTTGTTTAGTTTTTTTCGTTTTCGCTTGGAAAATAAATGTATTTAGTTACTCCCGAAAATCGTTTTGATTTATTTCGTTTTTCGTTGGGGGAATAGCTTTCGTCCGAAAATCCAATAATACTTGGTTTCTGTCGAATGGTCAAAAGAATATTCAAAGGAATCTTTACGTTTCCGTTCGAATATTCCACCTACAAGAATTCTAATGTTTATGTATGACTAGTAATAATGTCGAATCTATTTTCTCATAAATCGAAATCTAATCTCTGTAATGTTGAATCTATTATTTCTATAGTGTCAAATCTTTTCTCTATAATGTTGAATCTTTTCCCTATAATGTCAAATCTTTTCTCTATAATGCCAAATCTCTCTATATCGAATTTTTACCGCAACGAAAACGAAAATAAAGCATTTTTTATGTCGGATCTTTCGGTTTTCGTTTCTTGCGCTTTCGTTATCGTTTGTTAAAATAATAACGAAAAAAAATGATTTTTGGACGAAAATGCATTCTAACGAAAACAAATGCACATGTCTACAAAATAATGGTATCGCTTTCAGCACCTAAAACCAGAAAGAATCATACCGCCAGGGGAGGTTAAAGGCTGGGAGGAAGTCGGCACAAAGCTTATATTGCATTTTACAATGCTGTTATAAGAATGGAAGTTTAAGCTCTGACCATAGACCTCTTTTCATTTACTCAATTAGAAGTTAATTAATTATATTTTTGTCTTGGAGTTATTATTATTAAACACTTTTTGGTTCTGATTTCTGAAAAAAAATGATTATGACGGCAAAAACATTAACATTATAGGATACTGAAATTTAGCCTACAGTCCTTTATGGTTCCAGTTACATGCAATTACATGTATAAAAAATTAGACTTCCATGACAGGGACTGAGCACAGAGAATAATTACAAAGCAGTTACATTTTGCTATTAACAGTAAGGTGGCAATGTATCACATGGCATTATCTAAATGGTAATACTATAATACAGTTTTTATTAAATGCATACTGTACAATGGTACAACTAACTAGTATGAACTTAGCACTAAACATTTTAATGGTTTTGCTCAATAGTGTTGAGCGGAATACGCCATATTCGATTTAGCGATATTGCGCGAATATATAGAAGAATATTCGCGAATATTCGCTAATATCGAATATTCGTAATATTTTATCCTAAAAAAATTTTGCAAAATTTCGCTAATGCGAAATTTCGCTAATGCGAAAATGATTGCGAAATTCTCATAAACGGAGATCATTTCCTGTATTACTAAACTAATATGCACTAAACACTAACTCTACACTAACTCTACTTAAAAGAAAGGAGAATAAGGGGGCAAAAGAAGGGCGGAGAAGATAATCGCGCAATATTCCTATTGCGCGATTATCTTCTCCGCCCTTCTTTTGCATCAGAGCCAATCAGAATAACTCGAATATTCGGCAAAAGGAATATCGCGCAATATTCCTTTTGCCGAATATTCAAGTTATTCTGATTGGCTCTGATGCAAAAGAAGGGCGGAGAAGATAATCGTGCAATATTCCTTTTGCCGAATATGCGAGTTATTCTGATTGGCTCTGATTTTGCATCAGAGCCAATCAGAATAACTCGAATATTCGGCAAAAGGAATATCGCGCAATATTCCTTTTGCCGAATATTCAAGTTATTCTGATTGGCTCTGATGCAAAAGAAGGGCGGAGAAGATAATCGTGCAATATTCCGTTTGCCGAATATTCAAGTTATTCTGATTGGCTCTGATGCAAAAGAAGGGCGCATCAGAGCCAATCAGAATAACTCGAATATTCGGCAAAAGGAATATTGCGCGATTATCTTCTCCGCCCTTCTTTTGCATCAGAGCCAATCAGAATAACTTGAATATTCGGCAAAAGGAATATCGCGCAATATTCCTTTTGCCGAATATTCAAGTTATTCTGATTGGCTCTGATGCAAAAGAAGGGCCGAGTAGCTGATGCGATTATTTTATGTTGCCGAAAATTCGCAGTGCGAATTTTCGGCAACATAAAAGAATCGCATCAGCTACTCGGCCCAGTCTCTCTCTAATCATACCAGCAATGCTTTTAGACGTCGATGGAGATCACTAGGATGTGATCTGTTTTACAAATAAATTTGAAAAAATACGAATATTCGCCATAGCGAATATTCGCTGCAATATTCGAGTTATTCGCGAATACTCGAATATGCAATATTTCGTAGCGAATATTCGCAATGCGAATATTCGTGAGCAACACTATTGCTCAAAGGGTCTTATGCTGGATGTACACTAATAGATTTTTAAATGGGAGTATTCATACAAACAAAAATTCTTTGTACATTCGATGACTGAATGAATGTTTTTCAAAAACTTCATTTACTTCTAACATTCAATTTTAGAATGAATGTAATTCTGGAACAAAAACCACATATGATGTTAGAAATTCATATGTTTGTGAAAACATTTCTATCCTGCTTCTTCAATTTTTTCCATGACTGTGGTTGAACAAGAAGGTTGATTTAACTCCACTAAAAATTAGGAAAATTTAATGAACGTTGTTATAAATATATTTTTTTGAATGACCATATATAGGTTTATGGCCAGCAGTAGCTAATGGTGAGAACCCATAGGGGTTCTTTTCATAGCTTGGACATTGTCAGTAGATAGATAATTTAAAGCCTCAACCTACCCAACCATTATGGAATATTTCAGTTTTGAATGGGTGTTGGTGAATAGATGCCAACAAACCATTTTCTTACCTTTGTTAGTGAATGATGAGCTGAGGTTGTTGTCCTGTCTTTTGGTTTCTGCATCATTTCTGTAACCTGACAGACACATTTCATTATAGAGATGTTGTACAGACAGTGTTGGTACATCAAATATACAGAAGCAAACATTGGTTCTAATGTACACAGGGGTCTTACATAAAACATACTACAAAATGTTACTGCATAAGTTTTATACAAGACATTTTTATAGTAGGAGAATAAATGCTGCCTGCCACTGTTCTTCTGATTCCAGTCAGTTATTAAAGTGGGATTCCACCACGATTTGTTTTTTAAAAGTCAGCAGCTACTAACACTGTAGCTGCTGACTTTTAATAAGGACACTTACTTGTCCTAGTCACCTGCAATGTTGGTCCCCGACGGCGATCGCTCCATCCTGGCGCCTCCATCCTTACTAAGGGAAACAGGCAGTGAGGCCTTACGGCTTCACTGCATTTCCTACTGCGCATGTGTAGCGCTTTGTGAATGGGCGGCTGCCTCCTGGGATACACACAGTTCCCAGAAGGCAGGGCGGCTCATTCACCAGAAGACACCGCGATGGAAGACGAGGCAGAAGATCAACCGTGATGGAAGAAGAGGCAGAAGAACTACTTCCGCATAGTTACAGCCATTTCAGGTGAGTATTTTTTTATTTATTTTTTTAAGATTTTTTATTTGGGGAGGGAAATGGGTGGAACTCCACTTTAATAAATCACGGTGTAAATATATGTTTTGAATTTTTTTATAAGCGATCCCATGACTGCAAATCTCCGGTGAGTGTGTCTGTTGTAGATACTGGTGGGTGTGAACTCTTTCAGGCCCAACAATGCCTTAAGCCTCATACACACGATCAGATTTTCCAACGAGAATTGTGTGATGACTGGCTGTTGGAGGAAAAATACGACCGTTTGTATGCTCCATCGGACAATTGCTGCTTCTCTGATTAATTAATCTCTTTGCTCGGCCTGTCAGTTTAGGTGGGGCCATGTCTTGTTAGGTTTGCAGTTGTGCCATAATCTTTCAATTTTTGGATGATAGATTGAACAGTGCTCAGTGAGAGGTTCAAAGCTTGGGATATTTTTTATAACCTAACCATACTTTAAACTTTTCACAAAAGTGTTATCCCTGGGCTGTCTGGTGTGGCAATTGGTTCCACTATATTTTAGTTAGGGGTATCAGAATTATGGGCTGAATACAAATGCACGCCACACTTTTCACATATTTATTTATAAAATATTTTGAAAACCATTTATCATTTTCCTTCCACTTCAGAATTATGTGTCACTTTGTGTTAGTCTATCATAACAAATCCCAATAAAATAAATGTACGTTTTTGGTTGTAACATGACAAAATGTTAAAAATTTCAAGGCACTATATAATATATATATATATATATATATATATATATATATATATATACACAGTATATGCAGACTGTCTGGTAAATGAGCTGGTATTTTTCTTTATTACCTTTTGGCATGCGCATGTGATTCCTTGCTGCAAAAGCCAGTTACAAAAATAAGAATTTTGAGATAACAATTACTTTAACTGCTTGTCCACCACCCGCCGTCAAATGACGGCGGGAGGCAGACCTTCTTGTTCTGGGCGGATGTCATATGACGTTGCACCTTCCTAAGCCACTAAGGGGCGCACACTGCCGCGTCACTGGGGACCCGATGCACCCACGATTGCTCAGTAACTGAGCATGCCCGTGGATCTGTGTGTGTAAACACACAGATCCACGTCCTGTCAGGGAGAGGAGACCGATGGTGTGTCCCTTGTACATAGGGACAACCATCAGTCACCTCCCCCAGTCAGTCCCCTCCCCCTACAGTTAGAATCACTCACTAGGGAACACATTAACCCCTTGATCGCCCCCTAGTGTTAACCCCTTCCCTGTCAGTCACATTTATACAGTAATCAATGCATTTTTATGGCAGGGATCGCTGTATAAGTGTGAATGGTCCCAAAAATGTGTCAAAAGTGTCCGATGTGTCCGCCGCAATATCGCCGACATTACTAGTAAAATAAAAAAAAAAATTCTATAAATCTATTCCCTATTTTGTAGCTGCTATAACCTTTGCGCAAACCAATCAATATATGCTAATTGCGATTTTTTTTTTTACCAAAAATATGTAGAAGAACACATATCGGTCTAAACCAGTGTTTCTCAACTCCAGTCCTCAAGCCCCCCAACAGGTCATGTTTTCAGGATTTCCCTCAGATGAAAAGGCTGTGGGAATTACTAAGGCAGTAAAACTGATCAAATCACCTGTGAAAAATAATGGAAATCCTGAAAACCTGACCTGTTGGGGGGCCTTGAGGACTGGAGTTGAGAAACACTGGTCTAAACTGAGGAAAACATTTGTTTAAAAAAAAATGGATATTTATTATAGCAAAAAATAAAAAAAATATTGCGTTTTTTTCAAACGTGTCCCTCTTCTTTTGTTTATAGCGCAAGGCATAAAAACCTCAGAGGTGATCAAATACCACTAAAAGAAAGCTCTATTTGTGGGGAAAAAATGATAAAGATATATTTTGGGTACAGTGTTGCATGACTGCGCAATTGTCATTCAAATTGTGACAGCGCTGGAAGCTGAAAAATGGCTTGGGCAGGAAGGGTGTGAACGTGCCCTGTAGGCAAGTGTTTAAGTGGACAATAATCACAGCCTTTTATCCTCTTTATTAAGGTCTGCCAACTTCTAAAAGCTTTTAGCTGCTCTGTTGTGCCAATCATGGAAAACATGGCAATCATTCTCTGTGATCTAGTGTCACTGCCACAAAGCAATGATGGTCCTTTATTAATGGATTAGTTATTATTGTAAGGTTAGCAAGTAGAGGTTCCTAATTCTTGATTTTCCTTAGGAAAGTGGAGTGACCATTTCCTCGTTTCACCTGCTTGGATTTATAGTTTATTTGCTGTGTTTTCTGTAAAAATAATGATTAATTTGCTGTGTTTACTGCTGCTTTGTTAATAATTATTTCATACATCTCACCATTGCACAATAATAATGGTTTCAGTCAGACCTGTGCTGTATTTCCTGGTGTAGTTATGATTACGGGCATGCACAGGTTACACAGGATTTCTCAAGTGGCATCCTTAAAGTGGTAGTAAACTTGTACAAAAAAAAACAGATTTAATCAATATTACAATCCACACATGTATTAAGAATAAAATGGACACTAAGAGTAAGCCCAAAAATCGTTCTTACTGTAAAAAGATTGTAATTTTGAAATGCTGCTGCTCTGTCATAGCCGTTGCCATATCAACTGTGGTGTTCCGTGCCTGTATTCTCATTTACTTCCGCCCGCATTACGTTTTTCTCTCTGTAATCTCGCGCTTGCGCACCAATTGCAGTATCCATACCTCGTCTTAGTTTCCGGTTACTATGGAAACGAACGTCGAGCGAATCAGAGACAGAGACTATTGCTGGCATCGCGGGATGTCGGGGCTGATGTTGACAATAGGAAATGACGCAGCCCCGGCATTCTTCCGCAGGGTCTCGGGCTGCCAGACAGTTCGAACAAACGGCGCATGCGCGGGCTACGTCACGAGCCACAATAATTCATATATCTCGCAATGAGGGCAGGTAAGGCGACAATCTTCTAATGCAAATGATTTTAAAACCTGCAATTGTCCTAATAAAGAAAAGTCGTCTGACTGGGTATACAACCATTTTAAGCAATGTAGGACAAGATTCTCCCTTTCATTGTCTGAATCTGTACACATGGATGCAACCAACAAATGTGGAGGAAAGTATTACAAAGATTATATGTTAAAATAAAATTTAAAGTCTATGCATTGACACTTCATTGACATCTTTTTGGAGCTAGAGAGTGCTAGGAACATAAAGCTAATGGAGTGTCCCCATGTTAATTTTTTTATTAAATGATTGTTTCTGTACAATGTGGGACATTCTTCTTTTTTTTTTTTTATGGAACTTTAGCTTTTGTTTTGTATTGGCCACAGATTAAAACCATGTACTTGTCAGACTAAACAGCTGAATGTACAAAATAACAGTACTAAGTGCCACTTCACCAACTTTTTTTGAAGTCAATGTAACCCCTAGCTCTGAAACCTGAAGAACTGAAATAGTTACCATTGTGGCATCAGAAGACCAGAGACAGGAAGAGGACGACAGGAAGAGGACGACAGGAAGAGGACAACAGGAAGAGGACAACAGGAAGAAGACAGGGCAGTGAAGATTTATACAGGATCCTGCTGCTTGTACAACACAAGATATACCTCATTATAGGTAAGTGACGTGACTAAAGCTGTAGGGATTTTTTTCAAGCTAAAATTCAGTTTTAAAGTTTCAACCCAGTCAAAGAATGAATTAATGTGTGCTCTGTTCAATTTAAATTATATAAAGAGGGAAGAACATAAATGCTGTACCTCCAGATCTTTTTTTTTTTTTTCAGCCGGACTGTTCAGGAATTTGGTTCTGCCACCTCTGGTGCAAGCCCTGTGCTTGCCGCTCACTACTGTCTCTTCTAATTACAGAAATCCGGCTTCTGTGTTTAGAAGTGACAGCGCTCCTTTCCTGGCAGCTGCACTGAATCCTCCCTGCCCTGCACATGCATGTGAGAGCAGAAGAGGTGGCGAGGGAGGTAAAGAGCTACGCTAGTCCAGCGGCAGCAGCACCTGAATGCGATTAACGCTTAAGTTCCCATCCCGCCTATTATCATATGACGTTCACAAAGTGGCTCATATGACGTCTATCCTGGGTGGACGTTATATGACGTTCTCGGGCCTCCCGCCCGCTAGGGTGCCGATGCATGTGCCTGGCGGCCGCGATGTACCCGCGGTCGTCAGTTACAGAGCCATGGACTCCTGAACTCTGCACTCTCCTGGTATTTCATCTTTCAATTGGCTGTAATAAGTTCTGACAAGATAAATTTCATAATATATGTTTTAAAACTATGATAGTAATCCCAGCTTAATAGGTTACCTGTCCTATCCATATTTCTTATTCAATAATCCCTATAATTTCAATAAAAAATAAGTTACTCTGATAGTAGGTGATGAAAGTGGGGATATGCAGACATAATCAGATATTGCACCTCAGCAGCACGTCGTGAGAGGGAAGCTCACTCTAATAAAACAAAGCAGAAAGGAAGGACCAGCTTGAAACACAGGTACCAGGAAGTTAGGGTTGTCCCGATACCACTTTTTTAGGACCGAGTACAAGATACTTTTTTTCATGTACTCGCCGATACCGAATACCGATACTTTTTTTTAAATGTGTCCCCACATATGCAGCCATGTCCCCCCATAAATGCAGCCATGTCCCCCCATAAATGCAGCCATGTCCCCCCATAAATGCAGCCATGTCCCCAAACATATGCAGCCATGTCCCCAAACATATTGCAGCCATGTCCCCAAACATATTGCAGCCATGTCCCCAAACATATTGCAGCCATGTCCCCAAACATATGCAGCCATGTCCCCAAACATATGCAGCCATGTCCCCAAACATATGCAGCCAATACCCCCCCACATATTGCAGCCAAGTCCCCCACATATGTAGCCATGTCCCCCCACATATATCCAGCCATGTCCCCAAACATATTGCAGCCATGTGCCCCATATACGCAGCCATGTCCCCCACATATGCAGCCATGTCCCCCCACATATATCCAGCCATGTCCCCAAACATATTGCAGCCATGTCCCCCATTTACGCAGCCATGTCCCCCATATACACAGCCATGTCCCCCATATACGCAGCCATGTCCCCCATATACGCAGCCATGTCCCCCACATATATCCAGCCATGTCCCCAAACATATTGCAGCCATGTCCCCGTACCTAAATGATGCCGCCGCCGCCGCGTTAATCACCGTGCGGGTAACATTATAGTCAGCTTTCATTTGAATAGCTGTTTTCCCTGCCGCGCCGTGTATAGAGACACTCCTCCTTGCTGAAAACAGCTATTCAAACGAAAGCTGACTGTAATGTTCCCCGCACTGTGATTAACGCGGCAGCGGCGGCTTTGCGATACACAGCGGCGGCGGCGGCTTTGCGATATACGGCGGCGGCGGGGGGGGCAAGTATTCTATTCAGGCATCTGGGGTATTTGCGGGAGTACAAGTACTCCCGCAAATACTTGGTATCGGGTCCCGATACCGATAGTGGTATCGGTATCGGGACAACCCTTCAGGAAGTGATGTCACTTTTGGGTACTTGCATTTCACAATGGCCCTGATAGTGCGGCTTCACTTCTTGGACTGATAATACACAGCTCTCCATAGCTCGCCGGCTGGTCCACCATCTGCAGTTGTCACAAACCCCATGAAGTATCCCGCTGGACGCTACATTACTTGTGATGAGCTGTGATGAGCTTTTATACCATATACATCTTGTAAATGTTTTTAACAGTTTTTGGTAGTTAAAAGTTTTTAATACTGCACTGAGAAGCGCCTTCCTTTCTGCTTTCTTCACTGAAGTAGCATTGACTACTACAATGCTGGCTGTGATCCTCTGGGTCCTGTGCCAAGCAGCTGCCCAACTGTACAATGACAACAGGAAGTTACTCAGTTTAGCTACCATTCACAGAATGTCTTGTATATTTCTTTTTAGTAAATACAAGAGATTCTCTGATTGGACGGGGTGCAGAGGAGGGAAAGTGACATTATGATCTCTACTTCATCCATTCAGAGAATTCTTTGTATTAATTGAAAAAAATGTAAGGCATTATGTCAATGGCAGCAGGTCTCAGAAGATTTTGGTGGTCACTGTAGTAGTGCTGACTACCACAGTGATTGTCAGTTTCCAAAGTGGTACATTCTTACATTGAACCAAGCTGACACTATGCAATTAGAATCATATGTGTACTTCAGCCTTAAAATAAGATATAGCTCCACATTAACTCCTCTTTAAAACTCCCATTCCTAAAGGATATAACTGAGAATTCTTCAATCAGTGCATCTATTTAAAGTAGAATTCAGCCCATTTTTGGAGTGAGGGAAGATTAGAACCTCTGTGAGGCGGCGTACACACGACCGAGAAACTCGTCGGGCGAAACAAATCGTTTTCCCCATCGAGTTCCTTGTTCGGCAGTCAAAAAACTTGTCGAGCCATATTTTCCCATTGCCCACCGAGGAAATAGAGAACATGCTCCCTTTTTGGCTCGACGAGTTCCTCGACGGGTTTCCCTGCGAAAAATGTACACACGACCGGTTTCCTCGGCAGAATACGTCTCCTATCGAGTTTCTTGCTGAATTCTGCCGAGGAAAAACCGGTCATGTGTACGCGGCCTTAGATTTATGCCTTGTACACGCGACTGGTTTTCTCAGAGGGAAAAAGTCCGCTGGGAATCCTGTCGGGAAAACTGCGATCGAGCATACACACGGCCGGAGTTCCCGGCCAAAAGCTCTCATGGCAGTTTTCCTGCCAGGAAAACCGGTCGTGTGTACGAGGCATAACAGTTATGTTTTTTCCCCTGATCTGGAGAGTTACTTTTACTTTTACTTTACTGAGACAGAAAATGTAAAGTGACAACTAAAATGTATTGTTGTCACTGGAAAAGGAGGAGATGGAAATCTCATGACACTTGCAAAGGTGACAGCAGTCAAAGGTATAATTTCATTTCACTTCCTGCTGCAAGTCTAGGACAAGAAGTGACAGAGGTACTAACCCTTCCCCCATAGGTGTGCGCATAGGGTGTGCCAGGTGTGCCTGGGCACACCATAATCACTCTGTGTGGTACATATTTTCCCTGTTTAGACCCCTGACACTTCACCAAATTAAAAAAAAATATAAAAACATTTAGTTTTTCCTCCTAAAAAATCTAAAATAAATTGTTAGAAATAATAAAAATAAAAATTTACACTGTGCACTGCCCTACTGACATATATATCAGTATATATACAGATGTACACACACATATGCGTTTCAGCTTTTGGGTGCACATCGTAATACAATAGGCTGTGCACACCTATGCCTTCCCCTATTATTCAAAACTAGTAAAAACATTTTAGCTGGACATCTACCCCGAGCCATGTAATGAACAGTGAGATCTGGTATCCTGCCAAGTAAAAAAATAGATTTTGGTCAACATTAAAATGCTGCCTGTGCCATAATTTGCATAAAACAATAAGAGGGAAACTTGGTTAGTTGAGCTTAATCCTCTGTATGATCAAGTCACAGTATATAATCTATCACTCTCATAAGAGATGTGCCTTTTAGACATGATACCAATAGTCTATTGCTCTCAGCAGCCTTAGAGGTATTAAAAGCAATGAGAGAATTTTAGAAGCCCAAGAAAGCATTAATCTATCTAGCTGACACTGCTATAAGTCAAAGCTTGATTGACGCTTATGAGCAGGTGTATTAGATGTCAGTGAGTAAAGCACTATTAGCAAGCTCTCTTTCCAGATTAGTTACCGGAGGTTTCTCTTCTTCAAAGTCACGGGAGGGTATATCTGCACATTGGCGTTATTAATCTCAGCTTAGCTTTGCTTTGAAGCAGTTTCCATAAAAATGTGAACAAAGCCAGATAGAAGAGATTTTTAGTGATTCTAGTTTTAGTTACATGTGCCTTGCATATAAGGAACACTTGTGTCCTATAGGGAACACTGGTGTCATACGAGGAACACTGGTGTCATACGAGGAACACTGGTGCCATACGAGGAACACTGGTGCCATACGAGGAACACTGGTGTCATACGAGGAACACTGGTGTCATACGAGGAACACTGGTGTCATACGAGGAACACTGGTGTCATACGAGGAACACTGGTGTCATACGAGGAACACTGGTGCCAGAGGCGTCGTTAGGCCCTGGCTAGGGTGGCTGGAGCCCCGAATGTGGCCCTGAAAAGCCCCGAGTCTCAAAAAAGCACCATACATTAGTTAGCCCCGTATACACGCCGAGCAGGAAGCGAGCAGGAAGCGAGTCACAGGTCCCGCCTTCTGGAGCCTGCAGAACATATGATGGAAGTCCCAGTGGTCCAATGTCTAACCGTGGGATGTGTGACGTCCATCATATGCGCCGCCGGCTCTAGAAGGCGGGAATTTCCAATCCCGCAGCAGTCGCTGTCACATCACAATACTGAGATCCACGCTCAGCGCTGAAGCGGGACTCAGAAGAAGAGAGAGAGGAGAGATGAGAAGCCTCCGGCCTCTCCACGGCTGGGGGGGGGGGCGTGACTGCGGGCGTGGAGGAGCCAGAGCAGACACCCACACTGGCTGCTGCTACAATACCGGCCCAAACGTGAGTACAGCCCGCCCCCCCCCCTCCTCCTGTAACCTGTATAGGAGAAGCAGTGGGGGCGGCTGCATATAAAAAATCCTTTTCTCCATCTCCCTTCTGCAGTATTGGAAAGCCTAAAGGCTGCGAGAGGTAGAGGAAAAGCAGGCATTCCAATGCTGCAGAAGGGAGATGGAGAAAATGATTTTTTATATGCAGCCGCCCCCATTGCTCAGTGCTCCTCCTATACCACCCATACTCTTTGCCTCCTAATGATCTCCACCTCCCCCCAGTACTCTGCCACCCCCCAGTGATCTCGACCTCCCCCCAGTACTCTGCCACCCCCAGTGATCTCCACCTCCCCCAGTACTCTGCCACCCCCCAGTGATCTCCACCTCCCCCCAGTACTCTGCCTCCCCCAGTACTCTGCCACCCCCCCAGTGATCTCTACCTCCCCCAGTACTCTGCCACCCCCAGTGATCTCCACCTCCCCCAAGTACTCTGCCACCCCCAGTGATCTCCACCTCCCCCAAGTACTCTGCCACCCCACAGTGATCTCCACCTCCCCCCAGTACTCTGCCACTCCCCAGTGATCTCCACCTCCCCCCAGTACTCTGCCACCCCCAGTGATCTCCACCTCCGCCCAGTACTCTGCCACCCCCCAGTGATCTCCACCTCCCCCCAGTACTCTGCCACCCCCCAGTGATCTCCACCTCCCCCCAGTACTCTGCCACCCCCAGTGATCTCCACCTCCCCCCAGTAATCTGCCACCCCCCAGTACTCTGCCACCCCCACAGTGATCTCCACCTCCCCCAGTACTCTGCCACCCCCCAGTGATCTCCACCTCCCCCAGTACTCTGCCACTCCCCAGTACTCTGCCAGCCCCCAGTGATCTCCACCTCCCCCCAGTAATCTGCCACCCCCCAGTACTCTGCCACCCCCACAGTGATCTCCACCTCCCCCCAGTACTCTGCCACCCCCCAGTGATCTCCACCTCCCCCAGTACTCTGCCACTCCCCAGTACTCTGCCAGCCCCCAGTGATCTCCACCTCCCCCCAGTCCTCTGCCACACCCTCTCCAGTGCTCTCTGCCACCCTCTCCAGTGCTCTCTGCCACCCTCTCCAGTGCTCTCTGCCGCACCACCCCCCAGTGCTCTCTGCCGCACCACCCCCCAGTGCTCTCTGCCGCATCACCCCCCCAGTGCTTTCTGCCGCACCACTCTCCAGTGCTCTCTGCCACACCACCCCCCAGACCTCTCTGCCGCACCACCCCCCAGTGCTCTCTGCCACCCTCTAACCCATTCTGACAAGATATTTTTTTTTCTTACCTTGTAAAACCAGTGATGCTTACCTAATTCCTATATCTAGGTCCCTCAACCGTCCCTGAAAAAGGACCTAACAAGTAAACCGAAGAGGAAATGGCTGTGGGCTGGGGCATCATGTAACGTGGTTTAAGGTAAGTGACAAGGGCATTTATCCTATATATCTTTATACTGGGGAGGGGTTGAGAATACTTGATTGTGTATGTATGTAGGTCAGGTCAGTGTATGTAGGACAGGTCAGTGGGTCAGGTCAGTGTATGTAGGACAGGTCAGTGGGCCAGGTCAGTGTATGTAGGACAGGTCAGTGGGTCAGGTCAGTGTATGTAGGACAGGTCGGTGTATGTAGGACAGGTCGGTGTATGTAGGACAGGTCGGTGTATGTAGGACAAGTCAGTGGGTCAGATGAGTGTATGTAGGACAGGTCAGTGGGTCAGGTCAGTGTATGTAGGACAGGTCGGTGTATGTAGGACAGGTCGGTGTATGTAGGACAGGTCGGTGTATGTAGGACAAGTCAGTGGGTCAGATGAGTGTATGTAGGACAGGTCAGTGTATGTAGGTTATGTCAGAACACACACACACACGTGTAGAACAGAGTATGTGTGTCAGGTAGGTCACCCCACGCCACTCCACGGACCGCGCCATGGGCCGAACACTCCCCCCCCCCCGGTGCCGGCTTGGCTTTGGGCTGAAGCCCCTGGTCTTTTTGGCACCTAGCAACGCCCCTGACTGGTGCCAAACAATGCAGGTACATTCAATACTTATGAATCGCAATCTTACTAATAGCAATCTTACCAACCACGACCCATTTCCTTGCTTCCCTATGCCTCCAAACTCCTTAAACGCCTGGTCTGCAACTGCCTGAGCTACCACCTCACTGAGAATAAGCTTCTTGATCCACTTCAGTATGGATATTGCCTGCAACACTCCACAGAAACTGCTCTGCTAAAACTCACAAATGATTTACTAATAGCTAACAACAGTCACTAGGGATGGTCCTGATGTTCAAGTCGAGTATAACAAGGGGACCCCCAGATCCTGCCCCCCCCCCCCCCCCCCCCCCCCCAAGTTTCCCAGGATGTAAATCCACCGTCAATCATGCCGCCCAACAGATCCGAAAACTAGAAAAAGCCTCACCCTGGATTGGTGGCCTTTCAGCGACTGATGTCTCTTCACTTTGACCCACCCTTTTCTAAATGTTATGTGACATTATGTGGTGTCAAGAGGGGCCGGGTCACCTGGTTTCAAAGTGAAGAGACAGCAGTCCCTGTGAGGCTTACCATAGAGGCAGATATTTTAATTTTTTTTCAATTTTTCAGGTCCGACGGGCAGCGTGATGATGACATTGCAGGACACACAAAAACTGCCTCTTGTGGTTTTTAATTTTTTGACACTTTTTTGGTGAATGGGTATGATTCACATGGGGGTGGGATCTGGGGGCCCCCTTGTTAAAGGGGGCTTTCATATTCCAATAAGACCCCCACCCAGAGACCACGACAACCACCGGCCAGGGTTGTTGGAAAGAGGCCCTTATCCCCATCAACATGGGGACAAGGTGCTATGGGGTGCCCTCCAAAGCACTCTCCCAATATTGAGGGCAAGTGGCTTGGTATGGTTCAGGAGGGGGGGCAGTCAATCATCCCCCCCTTTCCTGGCCTGCTAGGCTGCTTGCTCAGATAAGGGCCTGGTATAGATTTTGGGGGGACCCCACGCCAATATTTTATTTTTATTTTGACCCCATTCCGTTTTTTTTTTTTTCATTCTTTTATATTCTATATTGCTGGGAGCTGGCAATACATTACATTATTTCCTTTAGAAGTGTCATTATTGCGGCATGTTCTATACATTGTACAGATGCGGCACTTTACAGGCAGACTAAGGGGACTCCCCCCGGCACGATATTTAAAGGAAAATTTCATTTTTATTGTTTCACTGTAAGCTTTATTAAAATCACTGCTTGAAAACTATTGTTTTCTCCCTGAGACTGAATCATTTTTTTCTACGCTGGAATCACCATTGAGGTATTTGTAAATATATATACAAATCCCTTCTGAGGACTGATGACCAGAACTGGATATAATACTCCAGATACGGCCTAACCAGAGTTTTATAAAGTGACAGGTTATTCGTTTTTGTCTTCTGGAGTACATGCTAATATTCTTTGGAAGCTACAGCTTGACATTGCATGCTATTGCTCAGTCTGTCTTCTACTAGGACCCCCAGATCTTTCTCCGTCCTTGATTCCCCAAGAGGTTCTCCCCCTAAACTTAATTTGCAATGTAGTTGCCCACCCTATGATTTTGTTCAGGTCTTTGTGTAAAATTTCTATACCCTGATGTGAAGTCATTGTCCTGCCTATATTTGTGTCATCTGCAAAAACTGAGATTGAGATTTTTTCCCATCCTCTTTATCATTTATGAATGAATTAAACAGAATTGGTCCCAAGACAGGGCCTTGGAGTACCCCACTTACCACTCATGACCAGTCTCAACTACCCCCTCGAGTACGCGTTATATATCACTACTAGTGTTGCTCACGAATATTCGCATTTTCGAATATTCGATACGAATATTGCATATTCGAGTATTCGCGAATAACTCGAATATTGCGGCGAATATTCGCTATTTCGAATATTCGTATTTTTTCAAATTTCGCAATCAATTTCGTAATCAATTTCGCATTCGCACTAGCGAAATTTCGCAATTTTTTTTTTTATTATAAAATATAGCGAATATTCGTAAATATCGAATATTCGTGATATTTTATCCAAAAAAAATAGCGAAATTTCGCAATCATTTTCGCATATGCGAAATTTCGCTATTTTTTATAAAATATAGCGAATATTTGTAAATATCGAATATTCGTGATATTTTATCCAAAAAAAATAGCGAAATTTCGCAATCATTTTCGCATATGCGAAATTTCGCTATTTTTTTTTTATATAAAAATATAGTGAATATTCGTAAATATCGAATGCTCGTGATATTTTATCCAAAAAAAATAGCGAAATTTCGCTTTTTTTTTTTATATAAAATATCACGAATATTCGATATTAATGAATATTCGCGAATATTCGATATTAATGAATATTCGCGAATATTCTTCGAAATATTCGCGAAATATCGCGAAATCGAATATGGCGTATTCCGCTCATCACTAATCACTACCATTTAGACATGCCCCCTCTAACCAGTTTTCTATTTAAGAACAAACCTTGGTCCATGCCTGCAGATTAAGCGTTTATGGGTAACTGTATTGAATGCTTTTGCAAAATCCAGATACACAACATCCACAGGCCTCCTCCTATCTAGATGGCAGCTCACTTTTTTGTAGAATGTTAACAGATTGGTCTGGCAGGAATGACCCATGCTGATTACTACTAAGAATTCCTCAGTCAATTTTTGGATATAGTCCCTTATCACCCCCTTCAATAATTTACCTACTATTGATGTTAGGCTGAGTGGCATGTAGTTTCCAGGAATTTGTCTCTGCCCTTTTTTTAATATTGGTACCACATTGGCTTTTCTCCAATCAGCTGGTACAATTCCTCTCAGTATGCTATCCTATTTAAAACCAATAAACCAATTAGCGTAACCAATAATATGTGTGACTCTAAGGCCTCGTACACACGAGGCAATCTATCTGTTCAAATCGGTCGGATGACCGACCGATTTGAACAGATCTGTCTGTTTGGATTTTGGTTTGCTGGCGTGTACACACGAGCAAACCAAAATCCCCGCCAGCAGACAGCACGCTGACGTAGCGGTGACGTGGCGGTGACGTTAACGCCGCCACGTCACCGCACCAGGAAGTAAAACACTTCCGCGCATGCGTCGAAACCATTCGGCGCGTGTGCGAGAAGACATGTCTGCTGGTTAGCGTACTAACCAGCAGACATGTCGGGCGGACGGGTTCCCAGCCGACGGATTGGTAAGCATGCTTTCCAATCTGTCGGGTGGCCAAATCTGTCTGCTCGCCCGTACACACGATCGAATCTGTCTGCTGGGACGGTCTAGCAGACCGTTTCCAGCAGACAGATTTGATTGTGTGTACGAGGCCTAAAAGGGAAACAATCAAAACAAAAGTGACCATAACAATGCACCAAACCACATTGAGTTGCCAGCTGACACTTGCAAAGTGATTTCACAGCACTAAGTGTATAACATAAGTAACAGTATTTAGTGCACCACAACTCTACTCATAATTGCTAAAGTGATATTCCACTGTGCAACCACATAGTACATAAATAAAAATGTGAATGTTCCACTAAATAAACATGCATATATTCCAAAAATATAAAAAAAGTCCAATAGATGATCCAATCACCACTGTGCCAATGTGTACTCAATAATGCAATGTGCTCCGTGTCTCCACCACCATGAAATATGGCCACTCTTGCCCATATAAGGGCACACAAATCCTTAGAAGAGTCAAGTATGCATAAAGGAGAAAAGAGAAAACACATAGGGCCAGATTCAGAGAGCCGTAACTCCTGTCTAACTGGTGTTAGACTGGAGTAATTTCAAATTACGCGCGTTTTCTAGCTAGTCGGAAACCTCGTACGCCTTCGGATCTACGCTGCAATAAAAATGCGGCCACTGGGTGGACTTCCCGTCGTTTTCCACGTCGGGGTATACAAATGAGCTTTTGCCGGCGATCCCCGAAATTACGATCTTCATTCGCAATCTCTTACGGCACCTTTAGTCATCTTTTTTTTGCGTAACACTATACCAGCTTTTTGCTGCTCTAATATTAGACAGCCCATGTTAAGTATGGCCGTCGTTCCCACGTCGAATTTCTACGTTTTCCGACGTCTTTTATTATTTTTGACGTAAGTCGTCCGGGAATAGGAATGTTCGTAAACGACGCTACTCAAACAACGAATGACGCAACGACGTGATTTCACGCAATGCACGGCGGGAAATTTCTGAATGGAGCATGCGCAGTTCGATCGCCGCGGGGACGCGCTTAATTTAAATGCTTCACGCCCCCTAATCGCGTATTTCGATTACGCGGCGAGAAATAGACTACGCCGCCGTAGCGTATGGGCAAAAATTTACCAGGATTCGGTGTAGAGCCTGGTGAAATACGGCAGCGTAGAGTATTTCGATTACGCAGCGCAATATTAAGTGTATCTGAATCTGGCCCATAGGATCTAATGTTCTCCGTTTAAATGTTTAATATACTGTAAATATTATTAACGAGGGAATTGCATATACAAACAAGGCACTGAAACCAGTGCTTGATCAAGAATGCATGAATAAACATCTCTCGGCGTTCAGCCAAAATTCAAGCTGGTCGTGGAATGATGTCTTTCCCATAGCTCTCAGGTATTTACAGTATACTATGTAGTTCCATATAAAACACATTTAATACGATTTATTACATATATAATTGCATTAAGTAGTGTTTTCATTTTTTATTTACTCCTGAAGTGCAGCTTTAAACATATTAGTATTTCCTTAAAGCGGAGTTCCGGCTACATAAAATGTATTTATTTTTTTACAGGAATCCCCTCACACTGCAGTAATAACACACATCAAGAATATCTATATTTGCTAGTGGATATGAATCCTATATTTATTTTCTACTTACGATTTTGAAAAGCATGCCCTGGCCATTGCCATGATGAAGCCCAATCACAACCTCTTTCTGGATAAGCGATCGAGAGGTGTATGCTGGGAAACCAGCATGCACCTCTCAATCACGCGCATCCGGCAATCGGTAGCATAGATTGTTTAGCAAGTTGCCATAACAACGTCCGGCGACAGAGGAACGCAATTTTTTGACACAATCCTGCCCACTGACTTCTGGGAAATGATGACTCACATTTCCCAGGAGCACAGGCGAGAAAGGAAATAATGTGGAGTGCCATCAAGAAACTCGGTGGGAGAGCTTTTTTGCCGAGGGAAACCGGTCGTGTGTATGCTTTTCTTTGAAGAAACTGTCAAGTAACTTGACGAGCAAAAAAGAGAGCAAATTCTCTTTTTCCTCGACGGGAGTCAAATTAGCTCGCCGTGTTCCTCGTTGGGCTACTTTTCAAGCGTGTGTATGCTAAGAAACCCGTGCACCTTTGGTAAAAGTAGCGTTTGTAATGGAAATAGCACATTTGTCACGCTGTAACAGACTGAAAAGTGCAAATGTCTCTTACTAAACTTTTTCCTAACACACAGTAACATGAGATTAGCAAAAGCAGCCCTGTCGTTGTATGTGTTGAAGTCACCGCGTTTGAGAACAAGGAGATTTGGTCTGATTTGGTGTGTACACAAAGCAAGCTTATCAAGTTCCTCGACAAGCCTAACAAGGAACTCGACGAGGAAAACGATGTGTTTCGCCCGACGAGTTCCTCAGTCATGTGTTCGAGGCCTCAGAGGAGTTTGTTTTTCTAAACAAAAGCAAGAGCTATTCTTTAACCTGTAATGCAGCCTGATACAAGTATTCCATTTTTCCCATTCCAAGTTCATTGATTCTACACTGTTGTTTTCATTTTTAGTCAGTGTACATTTATATTCTTCAACTGATCAGTAAGAATAAGCTGTATTCATATCAGTTCAAGGATAGCAAAAAGTTATTGCTTGCTCACAAATTCTTCCATATTGCCCTTTTACTACAAAGGGATATTAAAGAACAAAAGGGTCCAACAGAAAGGAGCAGAGAGGCTCTGCTATATCATCAAACATAAGTGGGTACAGTAAAGAAACTAGACTGTAAAAAAAGACACTGTACTATGCTAGTGACATGTGCCTGGACCTGATCTAGCAGAAGTCTAAATCTGATTGGGAACTTGATGGTTTTGAAATAGGTGAGTGTTGTTAATGGAACCATAATAGAACCGTCCATATAGCTTCCTTAGATGGGATGGAATGGGGCTGTTACAACAGTGGCCAATAAAATGGCCTACAATTAAGGTTGAGCGAACCCGAACTGTAAAGTTCGGGTTCGTACCAAACTTTATTTTTTTTTTGACCTGGACCTGAACCCGAACAATATTCTGAAAGTTCGGGTTCGGGTTCGGCTATGTAACGGCGCACTGCAGGACAGCCAATCAGCATTTCTTTTACTTGTGTGACTTGGAAGCCATCACAGCCATGCCTACTAATGGCATGGCTGCGATTGGCCAGTGCAGCATGTGACCGAGCATGTGACCCAGCCTCTATATATGCTAGAGGCACACAGCACAGCTCATCACTCTGCTTTAGCTAGGGTAGGGAAAGGCTGCCGCTGCTCTCAGGGACAGATTTAGATAGGATTGTCCTGCTTCAGAAATTGAAATACAATACTCAGCAATCGATCTACATAGCATTAGCTACATTAGGGGAAGGTTCCTGATTGTGCTTATAGGGAGAGAATTAGTTAGGAGTCAGTCCTACTTCACAAATCTAATAGCAGCAGCACTGCATATGTTCCTGTCAGATACTCTGCATATTGCACCAGCAATGCATATGTTCCTGTGAGATACTCTGCATATTACACCAGCATTGCATATGTTCCTGTCAGATACTCTGCATATTGCACCAGCACTGCATATGTTCCTGTCAGATACTCTGCATATTGCACCAGCACTGCATATGTTCCTGTAACATACTCTGCATTAGCTACTGTAGAGAAAGGTTCCTGATTGTGCTTATAGGGAGAGAATTAGTCCTACTTCACAAATCTAATTGCACCAGAATAGTATCCCATCATTGGTATCATTGGCAGGAATAGTGTCCCATCATTTGTGTCAGTGGGAGAAATAGTGTCCCATCATTGGCAGGAATAGTGTCCCATCATTTGTGTCAGTGGGAGAAACAGTGCCCCATCATTGGTATCATTGGTAGGAATAGTGTCCCATCATTAGTGTCAGTGGAAGAAATAGTGCCCCATCATTGTTTCAGTGGGAGGAATAGTGTCCCATCATTGGTATCATTGGCAGGAATAGTGTCCCATCATTAGTGACAGTGGGAGAAATAGTGCCCCATCATTGTATCAGTGGGAGGAATAGTGTCCCATCATTGGTATCATTGGCAGGAATAGTGTCCCATCATTAGTGTCAGTGGGAGAAATAGTGCTCCATCATTGTATCAGTGGGAGGAATAGTGTCCCATCATTGGTCCAGCATGAAATTACCATTTGAATGAATACAAATATAATGGGTATTTCACCTAGGAGGCCTAATCTTCTAGGGTAGTGGTGTTTGGGCTTAAAATGCTGATAATTATTGATACAGGTAAATATGTCCTTATTATGGGCGGTACTGTTATCATATCAGGAGTAATAAAATACACTGAAGTTTTGATTCTCTAGGAAGGGGGGTAGCTAGAAATGTGTATTTGCTAACCACTGCAGCTAAAATATTTATGGCAGGTAATTTGTTTAAGGCTTGGTTCCCATATGAGCCCAATGCGGCTCACAGCAGGGGTCCAGGGCGTGCTGGTTTACCGTTTCAGGTTCGATTTCAGCCCAAATTCTGGGCTGAATTTGGAACTGAAATGGACCAAAAAACACACAGCATTTTTCTGCAAAACGCAAACCCGCTGCGGATATATGTGAACCAGCTCCATAGAGAGCCGGTCAAAATCTCCTGCTATTGCGAATTGGAAGCGAAGATACCACATCCAATTTGCAATGGTGTGAACCCAGCCTTATACTATCAGCTAGGATGGATATCTGCTTTAGATTAGCAATTACAGTACCTTGACTCTAATGTTTTATGATGGTTATTAGAGGGAGACTGGGATGCGTATCATGCTAGGTCCTGTTAATGGGGTTTACAATAGCTAATCCCAATTTACTCACTGGGAAATACAAACCTTTGTAGATATTTATTGTAAACAGACATGGAAATGATAAGCAATCCCTGACACACTGCAGTGTTCTATTCCCAACCTCCTATTAAGATATTCAATTAGATATTTACAGATTTACCTAATAACAGGTCTGGGCTAAGTATGTTTATGGCCCTGCTTGAAGAGTTGTGCATTTCTGAATCATGGTCTGGGAGTGTGCTATGCAGATAAGCTGCTCATGTGTCTCCTATTGTAAAAAAACATTGGGCCAGATTCACAGAGCCATTACGTCGGCGTTACAGGAGATGTGCGGCGTAAGTCTAAATTTGCGCATGCGTTTCGATGCGCCGCATCCCCAAAACGATATACGCATGAAATCTACTTTTTTTGGACCGGCGTAATTTCGATAGACCGGCGTAGCAGTCCGCGCAAAACTGCGCTAGACACACCATTGATTTGCTAGTCAAATATGCAAATGAGGGAGTTACGGGGATCCACAAAAGTAAGTTGGTGCAGCGCAGGCTACGCGCTGTGCGCAACAGCTGCACGTCCTGTCTAAAATTAGACCATATAAAAGGTGGAATAAAATTAGACAATCCGTCTACATGTCAGCTAAAGCAACACTGTAAGTGAGGAGCTGAGCAGACACACTTGTTGGACAACAATCTGTATGCCAACATGCCAGGGGCATCCTTGCTCATAGCTATACTAATGACTTTAGAGGAGCAAAGAAGGAGAAGGGCACGGAGGAGGGCACGGAGGAGGGCACAGGAGAGGACATACAGCACACGCATAGACCTCTTTGGCATGAGTGATTCTGAGGTGTATCGCATCTTCAGATTCACCCCTCATGCCATCCTGGAATTAACCACAACCTTGCAGGAGGACATCACCAGCCCAACACACCGCTCACATGCAGTGCAGCCACTGGTCAAGGTCCTGGCAACACTCTATTTCCTTGCCAGTGGCTCTTTTTAAAGAACAAGTGGAGTGGTGACTGGGATGTCACAATCCTCCATGAGCAGATGTGTGCACCAGGTTATCCCTGCAATCCTCAGATGCATGGCCAACCAAATCATCAAACCCACCACTGAGGACCTGCGGCTGAAGGCAATGACAGATTTCTACAGAATTGGCAGATTCCCACGCACCGTGGGGGCCATTGATTGCACACATGTGGTACTCCAGCCCCCCCATGAGACAGAGCACATATACCGCAATCGGAAGCATTGGCATTCCATCAACGTACAGGTGATAGTCGATGCCCAAGGCCTCATATGGCACGTCTGTGCCAAACACCCCGGATCCAGCTATGACAGCTACATATACAATCAGAGCCCTATCCCAATGGAATTCGAACAGAACGTGTATGGGGACACCTGGCTGGTTGGTGAGTGACATGGGTGGCAGGCATGACTGTCCCCCCCCATGATGCACACATCACAAGGGGCACATGCATGACTAACATCCTCCTGTCTTTTCCCTTACAGGTGCATATGCACTGGGACCCCATCTCATGACTCCTATCCGGAACCCCCCAAACCCCAGGAGAGGAAAGATACAATGAAGCCCACGCCCAAACACGCGCAGTGGTGGAACGCACCTTTGGCCTCCTGAAGTCACGTTTCCGATGCCTGGATAAGTCTGGGGGGACCCTGTTGTGTTCCCCAAACTTTGTGTGCCAGATCATCGGTGCATGCTGCATGCTGCACAACTTCGCAGTGAGAAAGGGCCTGCAGATTGACATACGTGATGACCTGACCCCCGAACCAGACAATCCCCCCTAACCGAGGATACCCCGTCTTCTGAGGGAAGAGCAGCCAGTAGACAGCTCACATTAGGCATCTTTGCACGTTAAACACACACATTATTCATGGCACAATGAGAATGCATGCATGCACACCACTGTGGTCCCTAGCACAGACACGTCACATCCTGGATTAGCACAAGCCCACCATGCAGGACTTGTGAGCAGCAACGCCACGCCACGGCTCCAATTATGTCACTGTACATTCATACACCATTTACACGGACCTGGGGATCACTTCTCCCTGGTCCTGGGGAACCCTTCTCCACCACAAATGAGGGTGACACCCCTTTTCCGGCAGGAATGTCACCCCCACACTCCGAAATCATTCACAACATAAAAAAAAAAAATGTCCAGCAAAAAAAAAAGTCCCAAAAAAAAAAAAGTCCAGAAAAAGAAAAAAAAGGGGGGAAACCAAATTAATGCCGCTGGCGTGACCCACACCTGGGGCGCCCACGGCCCCGGCTCCTCAGGGGAGACTGATGGGGAGGGGGGGTAATCCGGTGTGTGAAGGAGGAGCAGCCCCTGGTCTCTGCCCACCTGGCGGCCTGCCCTCCAAGGCCACGGCAATTCTGGTCAGGCCAGCACTTAGTGTTGCCGTATTGGCCTGAATAGCCTGGGTGAGGGCCCTCACATCCTGCCCAACGTCTGCTGTAGTAGTCTGCAGTTCGTTTAGGCAGTTTGTAAGAGCCAGGGAGTGGCAGTCCAGGTCCCAAGCGTATCCTTTATGGAGGACAGGCTCTCCTTCATCCGCACCAAAGTCTGGCTGACCTGTCCCAGATGGTGGGTCTGAAGGGCCTGGTCCCTTCTGAGATTGGCGGGCAGAACCTCGGCCACCCCCTGGTCTTCTGGGACGACTTCCTGCCTCCAGCTAATTCTTGTGGCCGGGGAGAAGGGGAGGCCCTTGGGAGGGGAGCCCTGTTGGGGGAGGAGTGGGAGGGGCTACCCCTTATGGAGGGCTGGCTGCTGCCAGCCAGAGGGGAAGACTCCTCCAAAAACAACAATCCACTGGCTGACATGACCTCCTCAAACTCCTCCTCCTCAAACTCCTCCTCCTCCAACTTCTCCTCCTCCAACTCCTCCGTGGACTCCGGCCTTGTCTGGGGGTCCTCATCAGGCTGGTGTCCCGGGGATGGTGCAGTCAGGCCAGATGGCCCAGCACCCTCCTGCACATCTGTGGATGACACAAAACGTTCACAGGTTGGAGAATCCACATACTTGCCACATATTCCCTCCCCCCCCACACATGCTACACACCAGATAGGAAAAAAAACCCTTACCTGTCATCACGGGCTCCTGACTGGAGTCATAGCCAGGCAGGCCCTCCACTTGTTGCCTATTAAAGGTGTGGGACATCGCACGCTCCTCCGCTGTCAGACTAACAGGGCATGGTGGGCCCCCTCCAGTGCCCCTGGCATGGGCTGCCATTTTGGCCAGCTTCTTTCGGACCAGACGCCGGAGATCATTGATCTTCTTTACGATCCCCTCGCGTGTCCGGGTCTCCCCCCCCCAATGAATTTACCTGGTCGGTAATGTTCTGCAAAATCTCCTTCTCCCTGGCCGGGGTGGTGTTGGCACTCTCCGGGCCGTGAAGGAAACGGCCATATTGGGTAAGGGCCCGGGTAATAATTTGTTTCTCCCCAAAGAAAAATTGTTATTGCACTTCCTCTCAGTCATACTCATACAACAAAGGATGGATGGGTAGGGTAAATACCGCGCTGCTAGGACGGTATAGGTAAGCTGCTAAACACGGCTAATAGAAAACGATAAGCAAAGGAATAAAGTGGGTACAAAAATGTGTAGCGCTAAATACAGACATATGCAAAATAAATTCAATATGTCAATGAGTTAACAAATGAACGAGTGAGTCATGAGTAAAACAAATAAACACCAAGTGAAAATATGTCCAAACATAGACAATGTCCAATGGTGGAAGAGCAAGAATGCTCTATGAAGGCAAGTACTGTTCTAAGGTTATCTTGCTTTGGTGAAAGTGAAAAAGAAAGCCTGTCACCCCGTTGAAAATGAAGGCTTACCGGAACATGTGGACTCTACAAGTTATATAAACCTTAGAGTCATGTGAGCTTTAAACCAGACAACCTTGGTTGGGACCTCCTCATATTGCAGGTGACAAGATGTTCATCAACACCGTGGTCAGAAAAAAGCTCTGATGTTCAAGGCTTGACACTCCGTAAGTGAGAGTGGGAAAGTTGAAAAAAAAAGGAGCAATATAGTGTAATAACGTAAAGGTAAATGAAAAATTAATAAGTATTGCACTTACATAAATTGGAGATAAAAAGCGCTTATAATGGAATCGTGACAACGGTAGAGTCTTTCCCTGACGCGTTTCGTGTGCAACGTGACAACGTGTTTGCACACGAAACGCGTCAGGGAAAGACTCTACCGTCGCCACGATTCCATTATAAGCGCTTTTTATCTCCAATTTATGTAAGTGCAATACTTATTAAATTTTCATTTACCTTTACGTTATTACACTATATTGCTCCTTTTTTTTTCTTCAACTTTCCCACTCTCACTTACGGAGTGTCAAGCCTTGAACATCAGAGCTTTTTCCTGACCACGGTGTTGATGAACATCTTGTCACCTGCAATATGAGGAGGTCCCAACCAAGGTTGTCTGGTTTAAAGCTCACATGACTCTAAGGTTTATATAACTTGTAGAGTCCACATGTTCCGGTAAGCCTTCATTTTCAACGGGGTGACAGGCTTTCTTCTTCACTTTCACCGAAGCAAGATAACTGTAGAACAGTGCTTGCCTTCATAGAGCATTCTTGCTCTTCCACCATTGGACACTAATTTTTTGTCTATGTTTGGACATACTCATACAACAACTCTCTCCAAACAATCACCAAAAATCACACACAAAAACAAGCAGGAAAAATCAAGCAACAAAACAAACAAAATCTAACAACCAAAAAGTCTCACAACCAGTCACCAAAAAACACTATCAAAAAGATTCTACAAAACACTGGATCAAACAGTCAACAAATATCATAAAGACAAGTCACAACGCAACAAACAACAGAACAAAAGCACCTTGCTGTATAGGGAGGGAAACAAAGGGATGTACTTTTGCAAAGGAAGGGGTTTGTGTCTGTCTATTTAAGCTCTCTGCGTAGTTCACTAAGTTGCCCGGGTCCACTTCCAATTTCACTGATTGCGCCGTTCCCGAGTTGTGAGCATGCGCACAGAGGTGCTGACCATGGTCTGCTTCATGTGTGCATGCGCGATCTGGCCGGCCCTTCATTTGCATGGGGTCACGGCTCATTTCAATGAAACACGCCCACGTCCTTCCCAATTTGAATTACTCCGCCTTACGCCTCGGAATTTACATTACACCAGCGCTAATTTATGCGCAAATACTACGAGGATACAGTGATTGCGCCTCTACATTGCGCCGGTCTAACGTAAAGGAGGTGCGCTACGCCGGTCAAAATATGCGCCATTATTCCTAGCGCATGACTCCAAACAACACGGGTGCTCTGTATCTTCTCACAGATTTTGGGGTTTAGTTTGCATTATCATCACACGCGTTAATTTACTAAAAATAAGTTGTTCACTTTGCCAAGTAAAGTTTTCCTTAGTTTAGCAAATGAAAACAATTATTTGGTAGGAATACCCAATCATATGCAAGGAAAATAAAAAAAAAAAACTTTTTTGCTTGCACCTGATTGGATCACTAAGCTAAGCAAGTTGCAAATACTCTTGAAAGTATACAGCATATTTTTCATCATAAATAACCCCAATATCTGATGTGCCATTCTTCGAATCATATATATATAAATAAAATATGCATACCTTTATTATGAAATGATAACCTGGTGCTTGTATCTTGTGGAACATTCCCTGCATTTTCTGTATAACCTATTATATAAGCAATCATAGCAGTGTTATACTGTTATCCTAAAATATATCATCATAATAATAAACTGCATTTATAAAAGCAAGCAAAAACAAAAGTATCTGCATTGCCAAAAGAAGCTAATCATTTTCAAGTGTAATTTTTCTTGTATGAGTTAGAAAGAACCTGGTTTAAAGTAGACATGTGCACAACAAAAAATTTCGTTTATTTTCTGTTTCGTTTCTGTTCATTTATCGTGATTCGTAACGAGTCGTAATTTCGTAAGACGTTAGTTATCGTATTCGTACTCTTTAGTATTTTCGTAACACTTTTTTTTCCGTTTCCGTTTTTTTATGTTAGTTTATTTTTCGTTGATTTGAGATTCATATTTTTGTTAAATGTTGTATTCTGCCTCGTTCCTATTTACAAAGGGATGTACTTTTGCAAAGGAAGGGGGTTTGTGTCTGTCTATTTAAGCTCTCTGCGTAGTTCACTAAGTTGCCCGGGTCCACTTCCAATTTCACTGATTGCGCCGTTCCCGAGTTGTGAGCATGCGCACAGAGTGCTGACCATGGTCTGCTTCATGTGCGCATTCGCGATCTGGCCGGCCCTTCATTTGCATGGGGTCACGGCTCATTGCAATAAAACACGCCCACGTCCTTCCCAATTTGAATTACTCCGCCTTACGCCTCGGAATTTACGTTACACCAGCGCTAATTTATGCGCAAATACTACGAGGATACAGTGATTGCGCCTCTACATTGCAGCGGTCTAACGTAAAGGAGGTGCTCTACGCCGTCAAAATATGCGCCATTATTCCTAGCGCATGACGTCCAAACAAACACGGGTGCTCTGTATCTTCTCACAGATTTTGGGGTGTTTAGTTTGCATTATCATCACAGCGTTAATTTACTAAAAATAAGTTGTTCACTTTGCCAAGTAAAGTTTCCTTAGTTTAGCAAATGAAAACAATTATTTGGTAAGGAATACCCAAATCATATGCAAGGAAAATAAAATAAAAACTTTTTTGCTTGCACCTGATTGGATCACTAAGCTAAGCAAGTTGCAAATACTCTTGAAAGTATACAGCATATTTGTCATCAGTAAATAACCCCAATATCTGATGTGCCATTCTTAGAATCATATATATATAAATAAAATATGCATACCTTTATTATGAAATGATAACCTGGTGCTTGTATCTTGTGGAACATTCCCTGCATTTTCTGTATAACCTATTATATAAGCAATCATAGCAGTGTTATACTGTTATCCTAAAATATATCATCATAATAATAAACTGCATTTATAAAAACAAGCAAAAACAAAAGTATCTGCATTGCCAAAAGAAGCTAATCATTTTCAAGTGTAATTTTTCTTGTATGAGTTAGAAAGAACCTGGTTTAAAGTAGACATGTGCACAACAAAAAAATTCGTTTATTTCTGCTTCGTTTTCTGTTCATTTATCGTGATTCGTAACGAGTCGTAATTTCGTAAGACGTTAGTTATCGTATTCGTACTCTTTAGTATTTTCGTAACACTTTTTTTTCCGTTTCCGTTTTTTATGTTAGTTTATTTTTCGTTGATTTGAGATTCATATTTTTGTTAAATGTTGTATTCTGCCTCGTTCGTATTTTTACAATGAATTTATTCATTCATTCGTTCTTATGTTGGTTTATTTTTCATTGTTTTGATATTCGTATTTACATTATATTTTTCATCGTGCCGTGTTTGTATTTTCGTAAGAAATAAATCTTTGTTGCTTTATGATCATTCGTATTTTCGTGTCTAATTTCATTTGATTGTAACAACGTTCTTTTGTAGATTTTATTGCATTTGTAATTCTGTTAAAATACATTTTACGTTTATTCGACACACTACTCGTTGTAATTTTGTAAAACATCGTAATTTACTGCGATTGACTTGACAGATCCACAAAACCGGTGCAACCTACCCAAACACACCCTATCGGGACTCTGGATGGAATGCACTGCAGTCTAACACAGATAAAGACACAAGGTCAAGGAGCCACTAGGTAATAAGAAAGAAGCTCATTGGGGAAGGAACAAACCTCTTCAGGGTAAGGGACAGCGCTGAGTGGCTATTGGTCACAGTACTAATGAAAGTGAATTTACGTTATTTCGTATATTCGTTGTTTTCATTTCCGTTTTCTGAAGATTCGTAATTTATTTTTCGTTAGTTTCGTTTTTTTTTTCGTTTTTTATTCTTTGTTCGTCATTTCTATGTTTTCGTTTCTTTTTTCTTTTCGTTGTGTTTGTGTTCTTTTACATTTAGTAGTTCGTATCTTCGTAGTTTTCCATATTCGTTAATTTTGGAAATATCGTTATTATTTGCGCTAAACCGTTCGTTCATCTTCATATCGTAGGTTAACGAATCAACGAAAATAACGAATAATGACGGAAAACGTATTCATAACTAAAAAAAATTGCACATGTCTAGTTTAAAGCAATGATCCCAAGACTGATGTATCACATCAAGCCAAGGCTCAGAATCAGTAAGCTACCTTTGCTTACAGGGTATGTCTAGTTCTTATGCCGCGTACACAAAAATGATTTTTTTTTTACGTAATTCAAAACGATCGTGTCTGGGCTCCAGAGCATTTTTCATGATGTAAAAAATGGGCATTAAAAATTTAGAAAATACTCGAATTTTTCATGTAGTTTTTTAACGTTGTCATTTTTTACGTCGTAAAAAATGTTCATGTGTGTGGCTTTAACGACTTTAAAAAAACGCGCATGCTCAGAAGCAAGTTATGAGACGGGAGCGCTCTGGTAAAACTAGCGTTCATAATGGAGTAAGCACATTCATCACGCTGTGACAGACAGAAAAGTGCGAATCGTCTTTTACTAACACAAAATCAGCTAAAGCAGCCCAAAGGGTGGCGCCTTCCGAATGAAAACTTCCCCTTTTATAGTGCCGTCGTACGTGTTGTACGTCACCGCGCTTTGCTAGAGCATTTTTTTTCACGATCGTGTGTAGGCAAGGCCGTTTTAATGATCGGGTTGAAAAAAACTTTGTTTTTTCTAGCCCCTAAAAACTTCATTTTTTAGAACCCGAAAAGCGGTTGTGTGTAGGTGGCATCACACTGGAAAAATCTTTCTTTCCTGACACAGAGAATCTTAACAAGCCTGTATTTAATCATATTCCAACTATAATTTTTGAATTGCAGCATACCAGAATAAAAAGTAGACATCAAATCTGACGTGTTTCAACCACTCCAGGCCATAGACATAGTAAGATCACTGTGTACCAAATTCCAGACACCTTAGTTCTGCCTTATTACAGTCTATTCTGGCTTAACACAGCATTGGTATAACAATAGTCATTACCAATTCACTTTTCATCCTCTTCCCTTTTCCAAGACATCTACACCCATTATTTTCCAAATGCTCTTCATCTACTCTAGATAAAGAGGCTGGGAAAATGGACCCTTGAATGTTTTTCTCCCCTCCATTGGTATTAAAAAAGATTTATACCCTTAACTTGGTGTTTGCACCAGATAAGACATTCCTATGGTAGCATTAACTGGACCATAGACATAGTAAGATAACTGTGTACCAAATTCCAGACACCTTGGTTCTGCCTCATTACAGTCTATTCTGTCTCCACAGCATTGTTATACAATAGACATGTGCACACTGAAATATTTTGTTTCGTAATTTTGTTTTCGTCTGAAAAATAAATGGCCTAGATTCACAAAGCGATTACGCCTGTGTAAATGTTGTTAGACTGGAGTAATTTCGACTTACGGGCGTTTTACGCTAGTCGAAATCCTCAAACCATGAAAAGACACCTGCGGGCTTCATTTCGACTGTATTACGTGTTAGTACGCCTTCAGATCTACGCTGCAAGAAAATTGCGGCCACTGGGCGGACTTCCTGTTGTTTTTCGCCGTCAGGGTATGCTAATGAGCTTTTGCCTGCAATCCACAAAATTTCGCACTTTCAACGCAATCTCTTACGGCACCTTTAGTCATCTTTTTTTCCGTTTCACTATACCAGCTTTTTGCTGCTCTAATATTAGACAGCCCATGTTAAGTATGGCCGTCGTTCCCGACGCCAGCGTCGAATTCAACGTTTTCCGATGTCTTTTATTATTTTTAACGTAAGTCGTCCAGGAATAGGAATGTTCGTAAACGCCGCTACTCAAACAACGAATGACGTCACGACGTGATTTCGCGCAATGGCACGGCGGAAATTCCTGAACAGTAGCATGCGCAGTTCGACGTCGCGGCGCGGACGCGCTTAATTTAAATGCTTCACGCCCCCTAATCACGTATTTCGATTGCGCGGCGGAAAAAAAATACGACACAATAGCGTACGCGCAAAAAAACTACCTGAATTCGGTGTAGAGACTGGTGAAATACGGCAGCGTACCGTATTTCGATTACGCAGCGGAATATTACGTCTTTTGTGAATCTGCCCCAATGTATTTAGTTACTCCCGAAATTCTTATTTATATTTATTATTTTTCGTTAAAAATGCATTAGTCCGAAAATCCAAATTAAGGTTGAATCTGTCATTGAAGGCTAATGGTGTCTGTGAAAAATAAACAGAAAAACAAACACTATATAATATATAATGTGTTAGTCCATTAAACAGTGCTGTGAGAATAGTGAAATTCTTCTTAAGGTGTCAGAAAAGTTCACAGTGCATGATACAGTGCATGATACATATAACTAGGTATCAAGCCGTGAATAAATGACAAATAGTCCATAAAAAGTTTGTCATTTATTCACGGCTTGATTCCTAGTTATATGTATCATGCACTGTGAACTTGACTAACACGTTCTATATTATATAGTAAATAAATATGTGAATAAATACAGCGCTACTAAACCCTACTAATTACACCACATAACCAATGACCAAATGTAAAAAAGCAGCAATAAAAATGGTGCACCAACCAAGAAAAACAATATATGGAATTAATAAGTATGCGCTAAATATACAACTGATTAAGTGATAATATACAGTGATCAATCAATACATAATTTTCAGAGGCCAAAGGGAATTATGGGAATTATATATATATATATTATCTATATATATTATATAGATATAATTCCCATGATTAAGTCACGTTGGCGGTGACGCAACGCGTAGGGAGGAGCCTAGCGTATTGAAACCACCAGAGGAGAGGGTTTCTCTTACGAATCTCAGCGACTACTGAGCGGCTTGGTTTTTTCCTTTAAACGCCTATCGTTAATGGGGATCCGTGAGTGAAACATACACAAGTGCTACATTGCAATTAGTGATATTAACAATATTATGCTATATTGCCTTTCCTTTCCCTTACATGTATCAGGAATCCTTTGAACATTATCCTATGGAATTGCATACGGGTCTGGAGTCAATCACTTGTTGGTACAAGTTATCCATGAATGTTTTTGTCCTATGAAAGATATTGTCTCAGAATTACCTGATTGGGATTGTCTTTTTTCTCCATATATTCATGTCATTTTTTGGACTGTTTTAAACAATTGTTTTGATCTGGTCTGATTCCATTTGTGTGGATCTTAGTTCCTTAGATATGTGTTAACACATACAAGGTCAGAATAAGGGGACGCTATTCAAGACACACCTAATTGGACACAATTCATTATCAATTATTTATTTATAATATATACATTTTTTTCTTCACATTGGCCCTTTGGCCTCTGAAATTATGTATTGATTGATCACTGTATATTATCACTTAATCAGTTGTATATTTAGCGCATACTTATTAATTCCATATATTATATAGTGTTTGTTTTTCTGTTTATTTTTCACATTTAATTATTATTTAAACGGCAGCTTTACATTTATCTCTTTGTGCTGTGGATGATCAGAAGGGGAGCGCATTTTTTCAGATCATTCAATTTTTACGGCTAATGGTGTCTGTTGAATGTTCTAAGAAAAAAAAAAGATTTGACAGAATCTTTACAAAAAAAAAAAAAAATTGACTCTTTATGTCTCTCTATGTCAAATCTTCATGTCTCTCTATGTCGAATCTGTCAATGAAGGCTTATGGGCCTAGATTCACAAAGCGATTACGCCTGTGTAAATGTTGTTAGACTGGAGTAATTTCGACTTACGGGCGTTTTTACGCTAGTCGAAATCCTCAAACCATGAAAAGACACCTGCGGGCTTCATTTCGACTGTATTACGTGTTAGTACGCCTTCAGATCTACGCTGCCAGAAAATTGCGGCCACTGGGCGGACTTCCTGTTGTTTTTCACCGTCAGGGTATGCTAATGAGCTTTTGCCTGCAATCCACAAAATTTCGCACTTTCAACGCAATCTCTTACGGCACCTTTAGTCATCTTTTTTTTCCGTTTCACTATACCTGCTTTTTGCTGGTCTAATATTAGACAGCCCATGTTAAGTATGGCCGTCGTTCCCGCGTCGAATTTCAACGTTTTCCGATGTCTTTTATTATTTTTAACGTAAGTCGTCCGGGAATAGGAATGTTCGTAAACGCCGCTACTCAAACAACGAATGACGTCACGACGTGATTTCGCGCAATGCACGGCGGGAAATTCCTGAACAGAGCATGCGCAGTTCGATCGTCGCGGGGACGCGCTTAATTTAAATGCTTCACGCCCCCTAATCACGTATTTCGATTGCGCGGCGGAAAAAAAATACGACACAATAGCGTACGCGCAAAAAAACTACCTGAATTCGGTGTAGAGTCTGGTGAAATACGGCAGCGTACCGTATTTCGATTACGCAGCGGAATATTACGTCTTTGTGAATCTGCCCCATGGTGTCTGTTGAATGTTCTAAGAAAAAAAAAATAAAATTGACTCTTCATGTCTCTCTATGTCGAATCTTTTCTCTCTATGTCAAATCTTTTTCTCTCTATGTTGACTCTTCTTCATGTCTCTATAATGTAGAATCTTTTCTCTCTATGTCGAGTCTTTTCTATTTATGTAGAATAATATTGGACTAATAGGGTTAAGGTTAGGCACATTTGACCGCAACGAAAACGAAAATAAAGCATTTGTTTATGTCGGATCTTTCGTTTTTCGTTTTTCTGTGCTTTATATACCTGAAATTCAGGCGAAAATGCATTTGGACGAAAACGAATGCACATGTCTATTATACAATAGTCATTACCAATTCGCTTCTCATCCTCTTCCCTTCCAAATACATCTACAACCATTATTTTCCAAATGTTCTTCATCTAATCTATAAGGGGGCTGGGAAAATGGACCTTGAATGGTATTTTTCCCTCCGTTGGTATTATTAAAATTGTTTATACCCTTTGGGCCCCCTTCACAGGTCCGCCTGTCAGTTTTTCCGGCGGACCTGAATGGGCGCTCCATGTAAGTCTTTGGAGCAACAGATGTCAGCGATGACATGTCCACTGACATCTGATCCTGTCTGATCCGGATCGGATCGGGTGAGACCTGATGAAGACGGACATGCTGTCCGTTTTCGTCCAATCTCTCCATAGGTATCAGCAGTGCTCAACAAGCCCCACCCCGCTCAGTGAGCAGAGAGGGACCTGTCATCCACCAGCTCAGCGGACATCAATAGAGAGATCTCCCGCTGATCTGGCAGACTCCGTGGCAACGGATTCCGCCTTGTGTGAATGAGGGCTTATCACAAGATAAGACACACCTTTGGCAAGGAATGGGGCTTAGAATTAATGCATTGTGGCACACTCCATTCCTCCATTCACTAAAGGTGGATCAGTGTATTAAAGCATGTTAAAGTTTAGGTCTAGGCAATAAAAAAAAAATACTCAGTACATTTCTGCAATAGATGTAAATTAACCCATTATGTATTTTTTTTTAAATTATGCACGTTTTGAAAAATACCTGTTGATCTGCAAAACATTCAATGAACTCAACTTCTTGTAGTGAAGTGCCTCTGGAGCAGTGTTGTCAACCCTGCCGGACTTCTTCTCTGCTAGAATACAGAACTTTCCCCTCTCCTTATCTCCATAAAAGGAAAATGTTTTTGTAGTTCAGCATTAGATAACTGGGCAGGGCTGGCAAGTCCTATTCAGTTTTCAGTGCAGCACAGGTTGAGTGCACAGGAAGTTCTAAGCTCATTGAATTTCTGACAGATGAGAAGGTATTTTTCGTATGTGCAGCATTGGTAAAGGGGTAGAACATGGGAAAATGTGCATGCATTGCAGAAAACTACTGCATATGTTGTTTTACAAATTTTTGCTCAGACGTACACTTTAAGGGTTCAAGAGGAAATTATTAAGCTAATGCAACACAGTGCATGTTAAAGTGTAATACACACATAGGTATGTAATATGTAATCAGGGCCGCCATTAGGGGGGTACAGGCATTACACCTGTAAGGGGCCCGGGGGTCCCCAGGGGCCCGGATGGGAACCACCCTTTTTTTTTTAGGGGTCCGAAGGTCCCCAGGGGCCCGGAGGCCACTAAGGGCCCCAGATGGCAAGCCCTTTTTTTTTATAAAAAAATATATATATTTTAAAAAAAATATATTTTTTTTTTATATATTTTTCTTTTTTTTTTATTAAAGGGCCAATTTTTTTTATTTTTATTTTTTTTTAGAGGACCGGAGGTCCACAGGGACCTGGAGATCTCCAGGGCCCCAGATGACAACCCCCCTTTTTTTAAAAAATAAATATATTTTTTATATATTTTTTTATTTCTTTTATTTTCATATTATATATATATATATATATATATATATATATATATATATATATATATATATATATATATATATATATATATATATATATCTATCTATATAGATATATAGATATATATATAGATATATATATATCTATATATATATATATATATATATATAGATATATATTATTATTAAAGGGCCCAGAAGTCCCCAGGGCCCCATGTGTCAAACCCCCTTTTTTTATAATTGTTTATTTTTTTATTTTTTTTATACATTTTTTTTATATTTTTATTTTTTATTAAAGGGCCCAGAGGTCCCCAGGGCCCTGGAAGGCAACCCCCTTGTTTTTTTTTTTAATATAAATGTTATATTTAAAAAAATATATATATATTTTCTCTCTTTTTTCTTTTTAGTTTATAAAGGGCACAGAGGTCCCCAGGGCCCCGGATGGCTACCCCCCTTTTTTATATATATTTTTCTTCATTTCTTCTTTTTGTAAAGGGCCCCCCCACTTCTCAATTCGCGGCAGCACCCCCCCCCCCCCCCCCCGCTTCTCAATTTCATGCGGCAGCACACCCCCCCCCCCCGGTTCTCTGCTCCAGGGGGCCCATGCCTGAAGCTGTGTAAGGGGCCCCAAAATTCCTGATGGCGGCCCTGTATGTAATACACACATAGGTCTGAATCCATAGTAAGAAGACAAGAACTAATCACTCACCAGAATTGTGATTTCCTTCCTCCAAATCTTTCTCCTTCTTACTTTTTCTGAAGCCTGAGAATACAGCACGTCAAACAGGATAGTTAATATAATACTTAAAATTAACATGTACTGTAGATTATGATAGTAGTTATAATGGTAGTAGAATGTTTTTCAATTTTTCAATCTAAGGCTAACACTTAATATTTGTGCTAACATGTTGCATTTTATATACAGATTTAACCACTAGCCGACCAGCCGCCGTCGTTCTACGGCGGCAGGTCGGCTCTCCTGGGCGAGAGCCCGTAGCTCTACGTCGGGACTTTCGCGGCCGCTAGGGGGCGCGTGCGCGCCGCCGGCGGCCCGCGCGCGCACCCCCCGCTCGCCCCCGAGTCCCGCGCGCGTGCCCGGCGGGCGCGATCGCCGCCGGGCACGCGCGCTCGTTCGTTACAGAGCGGGGAACGAGAGCTGTAAGTGTAAACACACAGCGCTCGTTCCTGTCAGCGGGGAAAACGCTGATCTTCCGTTCATACAATGTATGAACGGAAGATCAGTGATTCCCCCTAGTGAGTCCACCCCCCCCATACAGTTAGAACACAAATAGGAACACACTTAACCCCTTCCCTGCCCCCTAGTGTTAACCCCTTCACTGCCAAAGGCATTTTTATAGTAATCCAATGCATTTTTATAGCACTGATCGCTATAAAAATGCCAATGGTCCCAAAAATGTGTCAAAAGTGTCCGATGTGTCCGCCATAATATTGCAGTACCGAAAAACGAAAACGCTGATCGCCGCCAATACTAGTAAAAAAAATTATTATTAAAAATGCCATAAAACTACCCCCTTTTTTGTAAACGCTATAAATTTTGCGCAAACCAATCAATAAACGCTAATTGCGATTTTTTTTTACGAAAAATATGTAGAAGAATACGTATCGGCCTAAACTGAAGAAAAAAAATGTTTTTTTTATATCTTTTTTGGGGATATTTATTATAGCAAAATTTAAAAAATATTGCATTTTTTTCAAAATAGTCGCTCTATTTTTGTTTATAGCGCAAAAAATAAAAACCGCAGAGATGATCAAATACCACCAAAAGAAAGCTCTATTTATGGGAAAAAAAGGACGCCAATTTTGTTTGGGAGCCACGTCGCACGACCGCGCAATTGTCAGTTAAAGCGACGCAGTGCCGAATCACAAAAAGTGCTCTGGTCTTTGGACAGCAATATGGTCCGGGGCTAAAGTGGTTAAATATACACTCACCAGCCACTTTATTAGGTACACCTGTTTAATTTCTTGGTAACACAAATTGCTAATCAGCCAAGTTTAAACTGAGCATCAGAATGGGAAAGAAAGGGGAATTAAAGCGGAGCTCCACCCTGATTTTTTTTTTTCAAAAATCTAAAAAAATAATAAAAAAAAATTAAATGAAAAAAATAAAAAAAATACTCACCCTAAATAGGCTGTTGCTATGTGGAAATCCCGAATCTGCCCTCATCTTCCGCGGTGTGGTTTTCTTCCTCCTCCTCTTCTCGGTGTAGTCTTGTGAATGGGCCGCGCTGCATTCTGGGAACTGTGTGTATCCCAGAAAGCAGCCGGACCATTCACAAAGCGCCGCGCTGCTCGCACATGCACAGTAGGAAACGGGCAGTGAAGCCCCACGGCTTCACTGCCTGTTTCCCTGACTGTGGATGGCGGTGCCGGGATCGAGGATCGGCATCGGCGGGGGCCGTCAGTGCGGGCGTCTAGGACAGATAAGTGTCCTTATTCAAAGTCAGCAGCTACACTGTTAGTAGCTGCCGACTTTGAAAAAAAAAATGCAGGTGGAGCTCCGCTTTAAGTGTCTTTGAACGTGGCATGGTTGATGGTACCAGATGGGAAGTTCTGAGTATTTTAAAAACTGCTGATCGCCTTGTTGATGTCAGAGGTCAGAGGACAATGGGCTGACTGGTTCCAGATGATAGAAAGGCAACAGTAACTTAAATAACCATTCGTTATAACCAAGTCATTCAGATTACCATATTTGAAGGCACAACACATCTAACCTTGAAGCAATGGGCTACAGCAGCAGAAGACCACACCTCTAATTCAGCTGCAACCATAGGCATGCGCACAGGGTGTGCCAGGTGTGCCCAGGCACACCCTAATTTCCTCTACTGCCCTGACTCCCCCCTTCTTCCCCTGCAGCCCTGCCTGCTTCCCTATTCTCCTCTCCTTCCAGCTGTTTCTGCAGGAATGTTTTAGGGTGAGTGGGGGAAGGGGCCGGTAAACATGTCCCTTCTCTTTTATTGTGAGTGATCGGTACTATGCGTTTGATCTTTGGGGTGCACACCCTAATGCAATAGGCTGCGCACACCTATGGCTGCAACATTCAGATGGTAGGGCCAGAATTTGGCATAAACAACATGAAAGCATCGATCCATCCTGCCTTGTATCAACGGTTCAGGCTGGTGGTGTAATAATGTGGAGGATATTTTCTTGGCACACCTTGGGCCACTTAGTACCAAATGAGCATCATTTAAACACCACAGCCTACCTGAGTATTGTTTCTGATCATATCCATCCCTTTATGACTGTACCCCTTCTTATGGCTACTTCCAGCAGGATAATGCGCCATGGATAATTCACCATGTCACAAAGCTCAAATGGTTTATTGAACATGACATGAGTTCACTGTACTTCAATGGTCTCCATAGTCACCATATCTCAATTCAATAGTGCCCCTGTGGAATGGGAGGCTCACATCATGGATGTGCAGCTGACAAAACTGCAACAACTGTGTGATGCTATGATGTCAATATGGACTAAAATCTAAGGAATGCTTTTAACACCTTGTTGAATCTATGCCATGAAGAATTAAGGCAGTTCTGAAGGCAAAAAGGGATACAATCCGGAACTAGCAAGGTGTATCTAATAAAGTACAGGTGAGTGTATATTTACACACATATACAGTGCCTTGCAAAAGTATTCACCCCCCTTGGCGTTTTACCTAATATGTTACATTACAGCCTTTAGTTCAATGTTTTTTTTATCTGAATTATATGTGATGGGTCAGAACACAATAGTCTAAGTTGGTGAAGTAAAATATATACATAAAACTATTTTTCAGAAATAAAAACCGGATAATTGGCATGTATGTATGTATTCAGCCCCCTTTGGTATGAAGCCCATAAAAAGCTCTGGTGCAACCAATTACCTTCAGAAGTCACATCATTTGTGAAATGATCCACCTGTGTGCAATCTAAGTGTCACATGATATGTCATTACATATACACACCTTTTGAAAGGCCACAGAGCCTACAACACCTAAGCAAGAGGCACTACTAACCAAACAACTGACATTAAGGGACAATGTTGTTGAGAAGTACAAGTCAGGGTTAAGTTATAAAAAAAAATCCAAATCTTTGAAGATCCCTAGGAGCACCATCAGATCTAGCATAACCAAATGGAAAGAACATGGCAGAACAGCAGACCTGCCAAGAGATGGCTGCACACCAAACTCACGGACCGGGCAAGAAGGGCATTAATCAGAGGAGCAGCACAGAGACCTAAGGTAACCCTGGAGGAGTTGCAGAGTTCCACAGCAGAGAGTGGCCAGAAGAAAGACATTACTTTAAGCAAAAAGCAAAATGGCACGTTTTGTGTTTGTGAAAAGGCATGTTGGAGACTCCCAAAATGTATGGAGGGAGGTGCTCTGGTCTGATGAGACTAAAATTTAACTTATTGGCCATCAAAGAAAATGGACTGGGAAACTGGTCAGAGTACAGGGAAAGATGGATGGTGCTAAATACGGGGATTATCGTGAGCAACCTGTACCACTCTGTGTGTGATTTGAGGCTAGAGCAGGACAATGACCCCAAACACACTGCTAAAGCAACACTTGAGTGGTTTAAGGGGAAACATGTAAATGTGTTGGAATGGCCTAGTCAAAGCCCAGACCTCAATCCAATAGGAAATCTGTGGTTAGATTGCTGTTCACAAGCGCAAACCATCCAACTTAAAGGAGCTGGAGCAGTTTTGCAAGGAGGAATGGGCAAGAATCCCAGTGGTAAGATGTGGCAAGCCCATAGAGACTTATAAGCGACTTTGAGCTGTGATAGCCGCAAAAGGTGACTCTACAAAGTATTGACTGTAGGGGGGTGAATAGTTATGCACATTGGGCCAGATTCAGATACAATTACATTGGCGCAGAGTATCAGAGATACACTACGCCGCTGTATTTTACCAGGCTATACGCCGATTTCTGGTAGATTTTGTCCCTTACGGTACGGCGGCGTAGTGTATTTCACACTGCATAATCGAAATATGCGATTAGGGGGCGTGAAGCATTTAAATTAGGCGCGTCCCCGCGGGGATCGAACTGCGCATGCTCCGTTCAGAAATTTCCCGCCGTGCATTACGCAAATATTACGTCGTTACGTCATTCATTGTTTGAGTAGCGTCGTTTACGGACATTCCTATTCCCGGACAAGTTACGTAAAAAATAAAAAAAGACGTTGACATTCGACGCGGAAACTTCGGCCATACTTAACATGGGCTGTCTGATATTAGACCAGCAAAAAGCTGGTATAGTTTTATGCAGCAAAAAGATGACTAAAGATGCCGTAAGAGATTGCGATTGACGTTCGTAATTTCGTGGATTGTCGGCAAAAGCTCATTTGCATACCCCGACGTGGAAAACGACGGGAACTCCACCCAGCGGCCGCAAATTTATTGCAGCGTAGATTCGAAGGCGTACGAATGCGTAAGCCAGTCGGATTGAAGCCCGCAGCCGTATTTTCATGGTTTGAGGTTTCAGAGTAGTGAAAAAACGTGCGTAATTTGAAATTACTCCAGTCTAACGCGAGTTAGACAGGAGTAAGGGCTCTGTGAATCTGGCCCATTGACTTTTTTTTTTTATTTTGTCCTGTTTGTTGTTTGCTTCACAATAACAATTTAAAATAAATAAATAAAACATCTTTAGAGTTGCGGGCATGTTCTGTAAATTAAATGATGCAAATCCTCAAACAATCCATTCTAATTCCAGGTTGCGAGGCAACAAAACATGAAAAATGCCAAGGGGGTAAATACTTGCGCAAAGCACTGTATGTGTGTGTGTGTGTGTATATATATATATATATATATATATATAAATATATAAAAAACAGTGGGCCAGATTCAGATAGAATTAGATTATCGTAGCGTTTCCCAAATACACTACGCCGCCGTATTCTACCTGGCTCTACGTGGAATCCAGGTAGATTTTGTCCAGTAAACGACGGCGGCGTAGTGTATTTCTCCCGGCGCAATCCATCTACGCGATTAGGGGGCGTGAAGCATTTAAAATAGGCGCGTTCCCGCGGCGATCGAACTGCGCATGCTCCGTTCCCAAATTTCCCGCCGTGCATTGCGCGAAATCACGTCGTTACGTCGTAGTAGCGTTGGTTACGTACATTCCTATTCCCGAACGAGTTACGTTAAAAAAAAATTAAATTCGACGCGGGAACGACGGCCATACTTAACATGGATTACGCACTGTTAGACCAGCAAAAAGCTGCTCTAACATTACGTAGCCAAAAAATGACGTAGGCGATTGCGAATGACACTCGTACCTTCGTGGATCGCCGTAAAAACTCATTTGCATACCCCGACGGTGAAAACGACGTGGACTCCACGCAGCGGCCGCAAAAATATCGCAACGTAGATCCGAAGGCTTACGAAGACGTAAGCCTCTCGGATCGAAGCCCGAAGCCGCCGTATCATGGTTTGAGGATTCAAACTAGTGATACGGCACGCGAAATTTGAAATTACTCCTGTCTAACACCAGTTAGACAGGCGTAATCGTTCTCTGAATCTGGGCCAGTATCTCACAAAAGTGAGTACATCCCTTACATTTTTGTAAATATTTTATTATATCTTTTCATGTGACAGCACTGAAGAAATTACACTTTGCTACAATGTAAAGTAGTGAGTGTACAGCTTGTATAACAGTGTCAATCTGCTGTCCCCTCAAAATAACTCAAAACACAGCCATTAATGTCTAAACCGCTGGCAACAAAGTACACCCCTAAGGCCCCGTACACACGAGCAAATAGATTTGTTCAAATCGGTCGGACAGGCCAAATCTGTCTGCTGGCCGTTTTGGTTTGATCGCTTTACACACGATCAAACCAAAATCCCCGCCGGCAGACAGCGCGGTGACGTGGCGGTGACGTTGACGCCGCCACGTCACCACACCAGGAAGTAAATTACTTCCGCGCATGCGCCGAATCCATTCGACGCATGTGCGAGAAGATATGTCTGCTGGTTAGCGTACTAACCAGCAGACATGTCGGGCGGACGGATTCCCAGCCGACAGATTTTAAAGCATGCTTTAAAATCTGTCGGCTGCCCAAATCCGTCTGCTCGCCCGTACACACGATCGAATCTGTCTGCTGGGACGGTCTGGCAGACCGTTTTCAGCAGATAGATTTGATCGTGTGTACGCGGCCTAAGTGAAAATTTCCAAATTGGGCCCAAAGTGTATTTTGTGAGGCTGCACTGATGGGCAATGATGAGGCGGCACTGGTAGGTGGCACTAATAGGTGAAACTGTTGGGCACTGATTAGCAGCACTGGTGGGCATTGTTGGGACTGCACTGAGAATCAGGACTCTAATAATCAGTGCCCTGATTATCAAGTGTGCATGTCCTTTTTACATAAGGTTATTGGCTCTCTTTTTTTTGGAAAGGAGTGCTGATAACCGGCTTTTATTTACCTCCGCAATCAGCTGTGATTGGACATAGCTAATCATGTGAAAAAAAGCCCCTGATTGGCTCTTTACCTCAATCTGTGATCAGCAGTGGCGCGGCAGATGCGATCACAGAGGCCGTCATTTGGCCTTCCAGAAATGGATGACTGCCCTGTAGCTGTCATTCGGCTATAGCACAGTCGGCAAGTATTTAAAGTGGAACTTTATCCATGACAGCTTGATATAAAATAATGTTCTTCAGCAAGAAATATACATTCCACATTATTAATCATGCTACCAAAATGAGTGTGTGCTGTGAATTGCCTCCAGCATTGTTACTGTTTCTTCTTGCTGGAGGCTGCCATTTTTGCGGAAACCCAGAGCCTCTGAACAGAAGTAAATCTTTAGACTGTCAGTAGAACGGCCTCTACAAATTTGGCACACTTCCTAAAAATAGAGAGCAACTGAGCATGTGCAGAGCAGGTGAGATGGCGTATTACGGGATTTTAAACATTATAGGCACTGATTTTTTTATGTTTTACATAGCTATACCTGCAAAAGTGGCCAGCCTGAAGTGATCTTGCAAAACTTAATTTTTTGACCAAAGTTCCACTTTAACTACTTCCCGACCGCCCACTGCCGTTATACGTCATGACTTTAAAGATGGATATCTCGGTAACGGCAGCAGCTGCTGCCACAACCGAGATATCCATCTGTTCTGTGGGCGGTCGGTCAAACGATAATGGCAGTCTCCGCGGCGAGATCGCCGTTATCGGTGGCGGGCGAGGACCCCCCCTCCCGCTGCGTTCCCGCGCCCTCCACTGCTTACCGTAGCCGTCGGTAGCGGCGGAGGCATTCGGGTCCTCTCCCGTGCTCAGTCGGGATGCAAGTGAGGGAAAAATTTCCCTCATCCATCCCCGTAGCTCTGCTGGGCGGAAGTGACGTCAAAACATCAGTCCCGCCCAGCGTCTTAAAGAGACTTTTTTTTTTAATGTTATTTAAAAAATTACATTTTTCATTTTTTTTTTTTTTTTGCATTTAAGCCTAAATATGAGATCTGAGGTATTTTTGACCCCAGATCTCATATTTAAGAGGACCTGTCATGCTTTTTTCTATTACATTCCTTGTAATAGGAATAAAAGTGATAATTTTTTTATTTTTTTTATTTTAGTGTTAAAAATTGGTAAAATAAATAAAAATAAATACGAAAACAAACAAAAAAAATGTTTAAATCGTCCCGTACCGACGAGCTTGCGTGCAGAAGCGAACGCATACGCAAGTAGCGCCCGCATATGAAAACGGTGTTCAAACCACACAAGTGAGGTATCGCCGCGATCGTTAGAGCGAGAGCAATAATTCTAGCCCTAGACCTCCTCTGTATCTCAAAAAATGCAACCTGTAGAATTTTTTAAACATCGCCTATCGAGATTTTTAAGGGTAAAAGTTTGACACCATGCCACGAGCGGATGCAATTTTTAAGCGTGACATGTTGGGTATCATTTTACTCGGCGTAACATTATCTTTCACAATATTTTTAAAAATTTGGGCCAAATGTATTGTTGTCTTATTTTTTTATTTAAAAAAGTGAATTTTTTCCAAAAAAAGTGCGCTTGTAAGACCACTGCGCAAATACGGTGTGCCAAAAATTATTGCAATGACTGCCATTTTATTCTCTAGGGTGTTAGAAAAAAATATATATAATGTTTGGGGGTTTTAAGTAATTTTATAACAAAAAAAATGTTTTAGTCTCATAAACACCGAGTCTGAAAAACAGGCTCGGGGCTTAAGTGGGTAATCACTTGCCGACCAGCCGCCGTCATTATACTGCGACAAGGTGGCCCGACCTGCAAATCGCTGTAGGTGTACATCGGCTCAGGAAGTTGCTTTTTTTTTTCAAAATGATTTGTTTATTCAGAAACAAGAAACAGGCCCACATGGACCACAGTGGGAATACAGGCATATTAACATGGTAACATGGTATAGAAAGAGTATGTAAAATACTACATATACAGGGGTAAGCCTGTGCTACATCTAATATGAATCAGTAGTCAACATTTGTAGCTCAGTATCACGTCGTCGTGTGGGTGGTCAGTTGTTGAACTACATATCACATAGGGTGTTTGTCCGGTCGTTATGGTCCCATGGGACCGCCTCCCGCTCCTGCTTTTTAGTATTCTTTAAGGGCAGTATAGTAGAAAGAGAGAGAGCTAGGGAGGGGGTGTACAGAGGGAGAACCGAAAGGGGGCCAGGTAGAGCCCGGATCTAGCGGGGATGGAGAGTAGGATAGGAGGGAAGAGGGGGGGGAGTCTGCAAGCATGGACACTCGTCTTTTCCGACGTAGAGGATGGGCGGCAAAGGTTATCCGATAGGTCGGGTATAGTCAGGTCTGTGGCTTGCCCTTCGTCCGAGTATTTAAAGACGTTCCAAAGTTGCCAAGTTCTGGAGTATGCTTCTTGTCTGTTTTGGCTCGTGAGGATCAAGTCCTCCATTCTGTTGATGTCATCCACTCTCCGCAGCCACATTGCAGCCGTCGGGGGGTGTGGAGACTTCCAGCACAATGGAATACATGCCTTAGCGGCATCCAGAAGGTGGCGTATGATCGATTGTTTGTATATACGTATTGGTACGTCGTTAGCATGTAGAAGAAAGTACGCCGGGTCGTCGGGTATTATGCGATCAGTGAATTTTTGCGATATGCGCAGCACCTCCTCCCAATATGGGCGTAGGGAGGGGCACGACCAAAAGATATGTAGCAATGTGCCCTTGTCTGTTTGGCACCGCCAGCAGCGGTCCGACGTCGTTGGGTAGAACTTATTTAAAAGGGCCGGGGTCTTGTACCATCTTGTTAGGATTTTATAGTTGGTTTCTTGCACCTCGGTGCAGATCGACGATTTATGCACGAACTTAAGGATATGTTGTGTCTGCCTAGATGAAAGTGTACAGTTTAGATCCTGTTCCCATTTAGTCAGGCTTGGGATACGATAGTCTCCAGTTGGCGTAATTAGCATAGTATGAATGAGGGATAGGGCGTGTGGTAGTGTGCCCGACTCTGAGCATAGCTCCTCAAAGGCTGTAAGGGAAGAGTCAGACGGGCCGGGGGGTGTCAAGGTGGTCAGGAAGTGGCTGAGTTGATGCGCTCGCAGGAAGTCCAGCTGGAACTCACCTATTGGGTCCATAAGTTCCGAGACCGTTTTCCAACGGCCTGGCACTCCAAAATGAGAGGCTTGAAAAATACCCTTTTCCTTCAGCCTGAAGAATCTTGCGTCCCGCAAGCCAGGTTCAAAAGAGGGGTTTCCCAATATTGGGCGCAACGGTGAGCTCCCCGACGAGAGGCGCATCTGTGTCAGAAGTCTCGTGCAAATCTTAATGGTGTTACCTACCAGCGGGTGAGTTTTAGGGAGTCCTTGTATCGCCGCAGGGCACCAGGGCGCTCTGTCCAAAGGGGTCTCGCATTGTAACTGTTCTAGTCTTGGCCAAAGTTTGGTGCCTCCATGTCTGCACCAGTCTATTAGTCGGGTCAGATGTGCGGCGTGGTAGTATGAACGGATGTTTGGCATCGCCATGCCCCCGTACGCCTTTGGAAGGGAGAGGACCGTCCTATGAATCCTGGGGCGCTTTCCGGCCCACAGGAACTTTGTAAAGGTAGTTTGGGTTTGTTTAAAAAAGTCAGTTGGTATGTGTACGGGGAGAGCCTGCAGGAGGTATAAAAATTTTGGAAGTATGGTCATTTTAAGTATACTGCTCCTGCCAAACCAAGAGTGGAAGCCAGTAGTCCACTGTGTTAGCAGCGTCTGGACAGATCTAAGTAGGGGTGGGAAATTTAACTTATATACCTGGGAGATCTTCGGGGGAATACGTGTGCCTAAGTAGGTCAGGGCTGTGTCAGTCCATTTCAAAGGGTAGCTATTTCGAAGACGGGCCAGCTGTGACTCCGCCATTCCCACCCCCATCGCCTCCGATTTTGTAAAGTTAATCTTTAAGTTGGACAACTGTCCATATCTGTCAAATTCACGCATCAGAGCAGGTAAGGATATCAGTGGCGATGTTAGCGAGAAGAGCATTTCGTCAGCGTAAGCTGATACTTTATACTGTTCGTTTCCTATTTCAACACCCCTGATGTTTGGGTTCAATCTCACATGTCTTAGGAAGGGTTCTAGGGACAGAGCAAATAAGAGGGGTGAGAGTGGGCAGCCCTGCCTGGTCCCATTGGTAATTGGAAACGTCTCAGACAGCGTTCCGTTTGCTCTAAACCTAGCTGTCGGATTTGTGTAAACCGCCGAAACCCAGTTCATCATTTTCGGTCCCATCCCTATATGTCTCAGGGTGTTGAACATGAATGGCCAGCTGACCCTATCAAATGCCTTCTCGGCATCTGTCCCCAAAAGGACGCAGGGGGTCTTTGATGTCGTGGCTACATGAATCAGATTCAACACTTTAACAGTGTTGTCCCTGGCTTCCCTAGTCGGGACAAAGCCCACCTGGTCGAGGTGTATCAGGTCTGGCAGGTGTTGCTGGATCCTAGATGCTATGATTTTGGTAAATAACTTAAGATCGGTGTTTAATAGCGAAATCGGACGATAGCTACCACACTGACCCGGGTCCTTCCCATCTTTATGGATTACAGCTACCTGAGCTTGTAGCGTAGAGGCATGCAATTCCGTCCCAGTACTCAAACTATTAAGAAGGGCCAATAGATGTCCACCCAGGGAGGGAAGAAGAGTCTTATAATAGGCAATAGTCAGGCCGTCCGGTCCCGGGGCCTTACCTGGTTTGGCATTGCTCAATGCTGTCGTCAGTTCCGATATGGTAATCGGTTCTTCCAAAAGGTCTCTCGTCCCCATGGGTAGTGTCGGCATATGCGAGGAGGCTATGTAGCTCTCTGATAATTCGATGTCTTGGGTCGGTGGGGCGGTTGGCAGATTATACAGGTCATGATAAAAATGTCTAAACTCCTGAGAAATGTGTTGGGGCGTAGAGATCTTTTGACCTCCGCGTGACATGATGTGTGGTATGTAGGTTGACTTGTTTTGTGAGCGGATGGCTTGGGCAAGCATTTTGCCACATTTGTCGCCTGATTCATAGATCTTACGTCTGCATATCTGTATTGCTGCCTTGGCTTTATACTGCATTACATCAGTGACTTGCCTGCGGGTATTGTCTAGGTCAGTGCTCAGTTGTGTCGAAGGGGCCTGTTTGTGCTGCGTTTCTAACGTTTGCAGTTTAAGAAGTAGTGCAGTCAGTCGCTCAGTTCTTAATTTCTTCAGTCTAGCTCCATGTTTAATAAGTATGCCCCTGACCACTGCTTTATGGGCCTCCCAGATTATCCCAGGTGTGCAGTCCCGGTCGGTGTTCTCGTCAAAATAGTGTCCCAGTTCCCTGACCACTTCCGTCATAGTATCCGGGTCTTGTAAAAGGGACTCATTCAGACGCCATGGGTGCTTCTGGGCGGACTGTCTTTCTGTCAGGGCGTAGACCAACGTGATCGGAGCATGGTCCGACCAAGTAATGGAACCTATTGAGGAATCCTTTACGGCTTCCAAGTGTCTGTGGGGGATTAAGAAGTAGTCTATCCCAGAATAGGATTGATGGGGCCTGGAGAAGAAGGTATAGTCCCTCTCTCCAGGGTGACACAGCCGCCAGGTATCTACCAGGCGATTGGAATGTAGTAGCATCTGAATGGCTTTCCGTGTGGTCCCCGACGTCGAGGACAATCCAGTGGATGTGTCCTCAGCGGGTGACAGAGGGATGTTCAAGTCACCACCTACTACCAGTTGTCCTTCTGCAAAGCCAGTCAGCTGTTTAAAGCACCTCGTCAGGAAAGTGTCTTGTCGTTCGTTTGGGGCATAAAGATTTACAAATGTAATTAAAGTCTCCCCTATTTTGCCCTTTAAAAATAGAAACCGCCCCTCTGTGTCTAACAGCACATCTCCATGCGACCAGGGTACTCTTGCAGAGATCAATATGGAGACCCCCCTAGACTTGGCCGACGCGTACGTGGAGTGGTACGTGATCGGGTAGTATTTGTTTTTCAGCACAGGGGAGTGGCCCTCCTTAAAATGCGTCTCCTGCAGAAGGACCACGTCCGCCCGCAGGCGGCGCATATCGTTCAACAGCATCCTCCTCTTCTCAGAGGTATTTTGACCCTTGGCATTTAATGATATAATAGTCAGCTCGTCCATACTCACAGCCAGGGGAAGGGGGGGGTAAGATCACCAAAGGTAAGCAAAGAAATTGGTCTGAATGGTAGTCAGGAGTGGGCCCCACCAGGTCAGGTCAGGTGGGTGGGGGGAGGGGTAAAGTGGGATGAGAAAAGTGAGCTACTGCTCCGGCAAAGGAAGAACCAGAGCAGCAGGCCGCTACAAGGGTGTGCGGCTCCAAAGAAAAAAGAAAAGAAAGAAAAAGGAGAGAGAAAAAAAAAAGGAAAAAAAACTAAGTTAGCCTAACAGGCTAAGAGCGCTCTCCAGCAAACTACTGGGTACCGAGCGCGGGCCTACGTGGGGAGGTGGGTGAACAGAGCCGGCGGAGCGAGCTCCCGGCCCTGCCAACCTCCACCGTCCAGTCAGCAAATCATGTCAGTTGTCGGCATTGCAATCAAATTAAACATTCAAGTAAACAGAACAGTAAAAGCATTGGTCAGGGTCATATCTACAACAATTTAACATAAGTGCAGACCCCGGTGTGTAATATCAGGAACTCTCAGACAGGGAGGGGCATGCGTTAAGCACAATAGTAAACCAAACCTGATTAGTAGACAATCTCCCTCTTAGTCCAGGAAACAAGGATCCTGCAGAAGTCTTCGCCCCCTCCCCCCCCCAACAAGACCCACACATAGCAGCAGTATCACCATGTGAGACAGTGTGAGTCTCATCTCCCCCGCCACCTCCCGTCATGTCCCCAGCACCGATCCAAGGTACAGCCAATAGCTCTAGCTTGAGGTCCGGAAGGTTAAAGAGCTTGCCCAGGGTGCAAACAGGTGGTAGTAAATGAAAGTTGTTCAGGATCTAAGCTCTGGAAGTCCCAACATAAAAAACATGCAACGTTGAACACCAGGGGGGACAGAGCTTGAAAGTTACCACCGATAGGGCGCGTCCTAACAACGCGGGAGCCCACATGAATATGCATCAGGGGGGGCATTGAGGGTAATCCCCGTAACCCACCCACCATAACAAACGGGGGCCCCATCATCCCCAGTATCTATCCCCAGTCTAGGGGGGAGCATTAAAAACAGGCCGGGGGTAGTGGCAGGGGGTGGGCAAGTCAATGTTCTCTGCCGTCCTCCGATCGCCTCGCCGGGCGAATGGCACCTGACAAGCATAGGAGGGGCAAGGTGGGGATCTCATGGGGGTAGGGAGCCGTTCCTAGGGGATGCTGGCCATAGGCCTACTCACGTCTCTCGTCTCCAGTTGGTGCTCTTTGGCGTCTCCTGTTAGCCCTCTGCTGTCTGGGTTGTGCCGCAGCTCTATGTGTGGAGGGGCCCGATCTGCCGGCGGATCGTGGTAACAGCTGCAGCCAGTTCGGGACTTCAATCTGCTCCGCTTCCAGGAATCCGAAGAGAGTCAGGAGGTCTGCTGGGGTCTGCAAGGTGAAGGCGGATCCGTCCTTTCGGAAAGTGACCGATAACGGATATCCCCATCTGTAGGTAAACCCTCTTTGTTTCGCTAGGTCTAAAATAGGCCTTAGCATAGCTCTGCGTCTTAGGGTCGCTCTGGAGAGATCAGGAAGAATTTTAACCTGGGCATCCCCCAGGAGTACCTCTCTCTGCTCCCACGCCCGACGCAGGATCCGTTCCTTCTGGGTATAGCGCAGGAGTCTACATACCACATCACGCGGTCTGTCCGGGTCGGCCGACCTGGGGCCTAGGGCCCTGTGCGCCCTGTCTATTTCCACTTCCACCGTAGGCTCCTCCATCACCGATCGGAACAGCTCCTGCATTTTCTCCCCCAGGACCTCCGCCTCCACCGTCTCCGGTACCCCCTGGAGCCTCAGGTTGTTCCGTCGGCTCCGGTCCTCGACCTCTTCCAGGTGTAGCTGGAGGGCGATCGCCGCGTCTCGATGCTGGTCTCTGGATCTCTCCAGCCCCGTGACCCGGAGCTCCAGCGCGGTAAGTGATGTCTCACCTGTAGTTACGGGCTCCGACAGGGTGGAGACTTCCTCCCTAACCTCCTGGAAGTCTCGACGGTGGGTTTCCTCCAACTTCAGGATGAGGGCCTCCATGTCGGTTCTTGTGGGGAGGGCCTGCAACAGGGCCCGAATGTCCTGATCTGGCGGGGGACATCCCGGGGATTATAAGGGGGATGCCATAGTGGTATGATCTGGCAGTGACCCAGGGGTCGACCGACCGGGTGTTCCAGGGTGTCCGAGAGGGAATCCCAGTCGCCTCGACCGTGGTTCTCCGTCGGGGGCACACGTGCTGTGCCTCGTGGCGTTGTAGCTCTGGCCCTGGGGGATATCCGTGGCTGGGACTGAAAATAGTGGTGTAGATCCCCCGCGGAGGTGCTGGATCGGGTCACTCGGGTAGGCACTCTCTTTTTCTGTGATTGCATGCCTGGAATTAGTAGCTCTGGAGCCGGTAACGGAGGGCTCAGACCGGGAGCTCAAAGAAAACACTGCCTCACACGGCCATGTCCAGGCCACGCCCCAGGAAGTTGCTTTTATGGGTGCACGTGCGCGTACATTGGCCAGCGGGGGAGCTAATCAGCGGTTCAGCAGTGACAGACCAGGGATCTGCCTGTGTGAACAAGGCAGATCTCTGTTCTGACAGGGGAGCTCACACAGATCATGTCTTTCTGCTAAGCAAGAAGATGGATCTGTGTGTTTATCCAGTTACACAGTCCCCCATACAGTTAGAAAATACCTGCAGGGAACACATTTATACCCTTGATCGTCCCTGATGTTAACCCCTTTCCTGCCAGTGTCATTAGTACAATGACAGTGCATATTTTTAGCACTGATTACTGTAGTAATATCACTGGTTCCCAAAAAAGTGTAAAAAAATTAAGTTACGTGTCCAATCTGTCCATCAAAATGTCGCAATCCCGCTAAAAATCACTGATCGCTGCCATTACTAGTAAACAAAAAATAAATAATAAAAATGGCATACGATTTGACAAGCAGCTAAACTGTACGATGCCGCAATTGTACATTTCTGATCAAATGCTCGGCCTATAGGCTATAGAAGAATTTGAATGTTTGTTGACTAGTAATAATAATTTATAAATATAATTATTACTAGTGTCATACAACATTAGAATTCTTCTATAGCTTGTAGGCGGGACATTCGACTGGAAATGTACGTTTGCGGCGTCGAACCTTTTAGCTGCTCCGTCGAATCTTCTTAGAACATTCGACAGACACCATAAGCCTGCAATGACAGATTCGACCTTAATTAATTCAGATTTTCGGACGAATGCATTTTTTTATGAAATTAAATAATTAAAAACTAATTTCGGGAGTAACTAAATTAATAAATTTTTCGGATGAAAACAAAATTCCGAAACAAAAAATTTCTGTGTGCACATGTCTAGTGAGATGTCCCCATATTTCTAATCTCATTTAAGGGAATTAATATGCCCCCAACAGGGACACAGAGAGCAATAAAAAGGGAATTGTTCAACTTCCTGACCTTATCTTATATGAACAAAAAAAAAAAAAAAAAGTTGTGGATTTGTTTTACTAGAAACTGTCAAATAACATCAGTGATTAATAGACGTTCAGAGCTGTAAACAGCATAACAACTAACTTCAACAGTTGAACAACTCAACAGTTTATGTTGTTTTTTTTTGTTTTTTGTTTTGTTTTTTTACACTCCCCCTTAACAGTTCAGTCCTTCTGATAAGAATTTAACAAATGTCACTTTCTAAAAAAAAGAAATCTCACATTATATTAAAAAAGCAAGACTGGTTTTACCACTGGGCACAGTAGACATATAGGGCCAGATTCTCTAAGAAATTCGCTGGCGTAGCGTAAGCAATATACACTACGCCGCCGCATCATACTAGAGCAAGTGCCGTATTCCCTAAGCATTTGCTCCGTAGTTTGCGTTGGCATGGTGAAAATGGCCCAGCGTAAGCCCGCGTAATTCAAATGGGGCGGCTTGTATTTAAATTAAGCGCGCCCCCGCGTCGAACGAACTGCGCATGCGCCGGCCGGGGAAAAGGCCCAGTGCGCAAGCTTCAGCTCACGTCGGAAAGCGCTGTTGAAACCGACGTCAAAACAACGTGATGTTCACTACGCAATGCCCTATTCGCGAACGAGTTAGTAAAACGACGTAAGCGACGGAAAAAGCCGACGCTGACCCGACGCCATACTTAACATGGCATCTGACGGCATCCGACGGTACTTTGTAAGGTTACTCCTCATAGAAGCAGGGGTAACCTTACGCGAACGAAAACGGCGTATGCGACGATGGGGCAGCGTAAAAGCGATCGGGAATCGGCGTAGTAGCCTCATATGCATAGGCAAATGAGAAAACAACGTAAAGGCCACCTAGTGGCCGGAGTTGTCATTACAACTACGATCCGCAAGTGTAATGGTATTACACTTGTCGGATGTTCAAGCGTATCTATGCCAAAGTGATGCTAAGCATCACTCGCATAGATACGAGCCAAAAAAAACGGTGATACGACAGGGTATCTGAGATACTCCGTCGTAGCGCCACTGAGAATCTGGCCCATACTGTACCTATAGACATATAAGCATATTTACACAGTGTCAAAATATTTAAAGTCAGAGTAGCACCAGTAAAACATAATTTTCTAAGGCCTAGTACACACATTCAGAGAATCTGACCAAAAATATCACTTTCAAAGTGATCATGCGATGATCTGATTGTCAGTACACAGCTTTCGAGAGCCAATGACGACAGTTCATCTGAAATTATCCGTAGGGACAAACATGAAAATGTTTCTCGTACGATACCAGATAGTACAATTTTCATTTAATCAGTACAGTATTCGTCCGAAAAAAATCAGAAGAGCAAATCCACAAATGCTCGGGAAAGAAAGAATACATTACAATACAATATAACACATTACATCACTTCCGAAGTTGTATTCTATCATACGAGAATTTTCACAAGTCAAGTAAAACACAAAATTCTAAGCAAGGTTAGTAGCAGTAAAACACAGCAATGCTCTGTAAAAGGGGCCACTTATACCACAAGATTAGGATATGAGTGCCAAAACTTTGTGACTACAGCCTCTAAGGATGAAAATCTGTCCCTAAATCACATTATATAAGTACTCACATAGACAGTAGATACACAGGTAGAACGGCAGCAGAGGGAAACAAACGATTCCAAGTAATAAGTTCTGCCATGGCTTGAGACGTTGATGAAGTGCCATGGTGTTTGTCACCCAACTGTAACTCTAGGTTCTCCCGTCTAACTATCTATATTCTTACTAACAGTTTAAACCATAGTTCAGGTTTATGTATAGATATGATATCCTTGAAACACTGCACAGATACAAAACCAATAAAATGACCTTTGGATAAAGTGTTTACTTCCCAGACATCATCTTTTACAGCTCCAGTACTGATAACCCCAATGCAAGATAAAATGTTGAGTAACATTGTAAAAGTTTACAATATCAGCATTTCCTTATAACAAAAAAAAAATGCACTATCTTAAATTTACGTCAATCATTATCTAACTTCCTGTACCTATCACACTTTGCAACAATTATAATTAAATTATATGTAAAAGGAATTACTGAAATATCATGTAAGCTTTAACATGTTAAAGTAGTTTTAGGAATCATTTTTTTCTTATTTTAAATCTGCAGCTTTCATTCATTAATGGATGATTGTGCCATGAAGGTCCATGAAAATAACTTCCTGTTATTTAAAAAATAAAATAAAAAACGTCCTGTTATATTATGACAACGCTCCAGCCCTGTCACACGCTCCCCAGAAGAGACTATAAATGGTTGTGCTGACACATTTTGCACAAGCATGATCATGTTGTCACTGTTGTCACCGCCAAGGCACCCACCATGAAAAATGCCACGCAGCCATCTCCGCAATGCATGCAGACAGGTAATGGGTAATGGACAGGTAATGGGTGCAAAGGTGCTGCAAGAGCATACCGTATATAGTATATGCAAAAAATGTGAAGTTGCGCTATAAGAAAAACAAATAAACAAATAAGTATGGGTGAACTAACTAAAAAAGATGATATTAGAATACCAAATCTGTGAGGACTTCAGTATAAATTGTGAAAAAGGTATCTAAAAAGATGTAACAATGTAACAATGAAGATGGTTCGTATATCCCACGAAGTAAATTAAAACAAGTCTTTAGTTGAATGGTGATTATGTGCAAATTGATCAGTGAAGTCCAAATAAGGAGAATAACACCCGTCACCTGGTGACGGGTGTTATTCTCCTTATTTGGACTTCACTGATCAATTTGCACATAATCACCATTCAACTAAAGACTTGTTTTAATTTACTTCGTGGGATATACGAACCATCTTCATTGTTATATCTTTTTAGATACCTTTTTCACAATTTATACTGAAGTCCTCACAGATTTGGTATTCTAATATCATCTTTTTTAGTTAGTTCACCCATACTTATTTGTTTATTTGTTTTTCTTATAGCGCAACTTCACATTTTTTGCATTTATTATTGTGTGTGTATGACACTCAGCTGTTGCAGCTTTTTTATTGTTAGTATAGATACTTAGCGCGGTAATTTTTCCTTTTTCTTTACACCATATATAGTATAAGCTGACCCGAATGTAAGCCGAGGAACCTAATTTTACCACAAAAAAAAAATGGGAACACGTATTGACTTGAGTATAAGCCTAGGGTGTCCATCTGCATGCCTCACTATGTCCACGTGCATGCCTCACTGTGTCCATGCCTCACTGTGCCCATGACTAGACTGATATTTAACATAGGAGTCTATAGAAGGGGTGCCCAGGTATTAAAAAAAAAAATCGGTGCTCCACAGCCGTAGGTCCCCCAGGCAACAAACTGTGCACACTTGTAGAGAAATGGGACTACATGTGTGTCAACCTTCGGGTCCAGGGGACCTATGACCGACCAGTACCGAGTCTCCAAAGTCACCGTAAAAATGACTGTTTAACATGGGAGTCTATGAAAGGGGTGCACGGCTTTGAAAATTGGGTGCTCCCTTTGCACACTTGTAGAGGAAGAGTGGGGCTACGTGTGTGCCAAGTTCCAGAGGACCTACGACTGGCAGGTACCGGGTCCCAAAAGTCCGGGAGATCAGGCAAAAAATTGTGCTAAAAAACTTGGCTTATACTCGAGTATATACGGTAACAGGGTATAAAAAAAAAAAAGTGAAAATAGTATTCTATTTTAATAAACGGCAATTCTTTATGGTGCACAGTTTTTTTAGCACATTCAATGTCACTTAGTTAGGGTTTACATCTATTTTACCTAAACGCATTACACCAAAGCCAATGGTTTCAAGTCCTGCTTTTGTTTTTTAATTGATAAGGAACAAACCCTGTAACCATTAAATTTGCTTCTCCAATATGTATGTGCACCCACCATCAACTGCTATGGCCATTGTTAGTCACATTGCAGCAGGAAAACTAGAATATGATCTGTGATCTCCCTTCAACTGCCATTTGTAATGCAACATGTATTCAAAAGAAGGAAATGTGGACTTTAGAGACACACCTGTAGCGTTGAAATACAAAATGAACTTGTATTAATCTATAAAATTCACATTATTGACATGATATATTAATAACAAAACATGGTGTTTGGTCTAAATAATGAATCAAAATGAGATGATGTCAAATGGTAGGAGTAGCTGGCTGGTGGTAGAGACATAGTGAAGACAACTTTACAAGTTATGCGCCCTTAAGTGCTTCTTCAGAAGCTTTCAGTGTTGCATAGTATGCAAAACAATATACGCAGGCAAACCTGGCAGGATCATTCACCATTCAACGGTTTCTCATGCCTTAAGCAAAAGAGATCGAAAGGTTCTTATAACTTGAGTGGGACAGGGGTAATAACCATATCATCAACAGCCAAACTAGGGAACTTTAAACCATGCTTTAGTACCATACACATGGAAAGGGGAAGCCCAATATGGCTATTCCTATGTAAAGTCCACATTAAGTGTTGGGGGCCAGTAGAGCTTCAACAGTGTTAAGGCCAGAGCCAGTAAATGTAACGAAGACCCACCGTCCGTATCTCTCCAGACTGAGAGAATCTGTCTCTTAATCTGCGTATATTGTTTTGTATACTATGCACCACTGCAAGCTCCTAAAGAAGTGCGTAACATGTAGAGTTTCCTTCACTACATCTCTACCACCAACCAGCTGCTCCTTCCATTTGACATCATCTCATTTTGAATCATTATTGATCGATCTGTTCCACTGTGGTAATAGTTGGTTGTGTTAGGTGGTGTGAGGGTCGTTTAGACCAAACACCATGTTTTGTTTTTAACATGTCATGTCAATAATGTGAATTTTAAAGATTAATAAAAACCCCATATGGCACAATGAGAAGCCAAGTGTAAAACACCTAAGAGTTTTTGGATGCAAAGCATTCGTCTACATATCTGAAGAAAAATGCACCAAATTCCAAAACAGAGCGTTTGAAGGTATCTTCGTTGGATACAGTGAAAATGTCAAGGGTTACAGAATCCTAAATCCCAAAACAGCCAAGGTTACCATTAGCAACAGCATAACTTTTGTTGAAGATTTAAGAGACAAGGTAATGACAAAAGTAGAAGCAAGAATAGAAGAGAAAACCGACATTGACCAGCCCACCTCTGTAACTTCCGAACAAACAGTTGAAGTGAGTGTAGACTCAACCAGTACTGAACAGCAGATACAAGAAGGCTCAGACACAAAAACGAGACAGTCAACAAGAGAAAACAAAGGTAAACCACCTATACGTCTCTCAGACAAAGCAAGTACTGCCAGTATCAACAAACCTGTAAACTGGGAAGACATATCTCAACTTTCAGAACAAGAAGCAACTAAATGGATAAAGGCTGCTGAGGAAGAGATAAAATCCATGCACGACACTAAAACATGGACACTTACAGAACTACCACCCGGAAGGAAAGCCATAGGCTGTAAATGGACTTTTAAAGTGAAATACAATGCAGATGGTACAATTGATTGATACAAAGCAAGACTAGTAGCCAAAGGCTATTCTCAAAAATACGGAGAGGACTATGATGAGACATTTGCACCAGTAGTCAAGCACACTACAATACGTACTTTACTGACAGTAACCGACAGAAAGAAAATGCAAGTGAAACATTTTGATGTGAAAACCGCATTTCTAGGGTCAGACCTAGTATACAAACTTTGCAGGAGTATATATGGCCTAAAGCAAGCAGCCAGAGCGTGGAATATAAAAATAAATGAAGTGATTGCACATCAAAACTTTCAAAGGAGTAAAGCAGACCCCTGCTTATACACAAAGAGATTGGCAAACAGATGGGTCTATATGCATATTTATGTGGATAATATCCTGATTTGCTTTGAGCAAGAAAGGAATGAAGCAGAACTATTGGAAAAATTAAATCAGCACTTTGAAACCAAAGACCTCGGCAACATAAAGAATTACCTCGGCATCCAGAATGAGAGAGAGGAAAATGGCAGCTTTCTTCTGAATCAAAGACACAAAATACAAGAAATAATTGAAACTTTTGGAATGGAAGACGCCAAACCAGTAAAATCTCACATGGAAACCAACTACCTAAAGGAGATGAATTGTCAAGATAACCCATTACCTACTAATACTCAATACAGGAAAGCAATAGGGAAATTGCTGCACCTTACCACTGCTACAAGGCCAGACATTGCAGCAACAGTTGGAATCCTATGCAGAAAGGTTTCAATACCAAATCAAAAGGACTGGAATGCTGTAAAACGAATTATTCACTATCTTAAAGGGACTTCGCACTACAAGCTCTAGTTACCAGCAAGCGATGAAAACACCTTAACAGGATATGTGGATGCTGACTGGGCAGGAGACACCAATGACAGAAAATCTACCAGTGGCTACTTATTTTTCCTGTCAGGAGGAGCCATCAGTTGGACTATCAAAAAGCAACTCTCTGTTTCACTGTCGTCTACTGAAGTAGAATACATTGCTTCAGTGCAGGCAAGCAAAGAAGTTATATGGCTGAGACAGCTATTAACAGATTTGGGTCAACCACAGTTGGCACCAACAGAAATCTATGAGGACAATCAAGGATGCATTGGACTTGCACATACGGAAGGAGTTAATTCAAGAACCAAGCACATTGATGTGAAGTTTTACTTTCTTAGGGATCTTCAAGAGCAAGGTCTTCTTGAGTTAATTTATTGCCCGACCGAGGATATGACAGCAGACATCCTTACAAAGCCTCTGACCGCTGAAAGACATTCAAGGCTCACAAAGAAGATAAGTTTAACAGACTAAGCCTTAGTTGTTTAGAAGTGGTGTTGGAGATACAACAAAAATTCAGCACAGCCTATTGTATGGAATGCAGTTTACAAAAAGGACACAAGATGTCGCTAATGCTTAATGATATGCTATGCTATGTATTCTCTATGATGTGTTGTATCTTTTATCCACAGTGATCTACTTGTTGGTTTCTTTTTCCTGCCTTGTTGTCTGTGTGTGTGTTCTACTTACCATGTGCAGAGACATATTTGTCTGTGTGATGATTTTTCAATAAAGAAGCCAGTTCCTGTTACTACACAACGTCTGATCTCAACTGACTCCGCTACACCTATCAATCGTACTTTTCAACACGCCAGGGAAGAAATAGAATAAAAAAGAGCAGAGAAGAGGATTGTGGGACATATAGTCCCAAGGACTGGCAGCCCCACTGTAACACAGAAACGGCAGCCCACACAGCATTCACAGCTGAATGAGAGAGAGAGAGACAGGAGCCCAGGAAAGCTTTCAGGGAAGTGCACCCAGGACTCCAGAGGGAGAGGACAGTGCTGAGGGAACACCATCAAAGAGAGAAACCCGCTGCCCTGCGCCACCAGAGGGAAAGCCACACAGCCTGGTGCCAGTCCTGGCAGAGAAAGGAATGGAGTCATTGCCAGAACACAGATCTGGACTCTACCCAGCGGAGTATCCATAGGCAATTCAGAGTGAGCCGACTCCTGATCAGAGGAACCATTGTTGCTGTATCGCTGGGTCAGGTAAGAGGGCCAATCGGCCATTATCTCCTGTAGTATGTCTGCAGTCTCTGACCATCTTCTGTGCTATGTCTGCAGTCTCTGACAATCTCTTGTATCATGTCTTTAGTATGTCTGGGGGCTCTTTGTAACAGACTCTCTAACATAAGCCCTCTCTGTGTGCATTAGAGTGACCCCCCTCCAGGTCTCATTAATATATGCTCTTCCTGTATTTTCTTCATTGTTAAAAGATCATGGGAGGATCCCAGGGTAACAAAGACTTCTTAGGGGAGCATCTCTGTGTTTGAGTCATTGCCATAGAAACACGTGTAAAGGGGAGGAGTTTGTAAGATGGCCACGCCCATGTGGGGGGTGCCAGAAATATTTCTGCACCCAGGTGTCTGTGACCCTAGGATTGGCAGTGGAAAACTGAGCGGGTCACCGGCACAGTCGCCTGCCCGATCGTAGAGTGTGTGTGTCTGTGGGCTCAGGGCTGCCGCTTCAGGTGGTAGTACCAGGGCCGGCATTAGGTCAGTGTGTGTTTATGATAGACAGACTCTGTCTCGTCCGCCTTGCCTACGTGGCGGCGGCAGTGAAGTGTAGAGGAGGAGGGAGGGAGGGGAGCGCTGCAGCCACACTGGCAGTGTTTGTGTGATAGGTTCTCTCTCGTGTCACGCTACCCCGGCAGCCCCTCCTCTCATCACGTCCATCCCCATTTGCTTGTGACATCATCTGGGATGGACGTGAATAGAGGCCGCCGGGCAGCGGGACATGAGAGAGAACTTATCACAGATGCTTCCTGCATACTGGCTGCCAGGTAAACGCTGTGCCCCAATGTGCTCCAATATGCCCCAATGTGTTCCAATATGCCCCTATGTGCTTCAATATGCCCCGATGTGTGCCAATATGCCCCGATGTGTGCCAATATGCCCTGATGTGCGCCAAGTGCCCCGTGCCCTGATATGTCATGTGTCCTGATGCCCTGTGCCCTGATGTCCTGTGCCCCAGTCTGCTGTGCCTCAATGTCATGTGCCCTGATGTGCTGTGCCCTAATGTACTGTGACCTGTGCCCTGATGTGCTGTGCCCTTTACCCTGATGTGGCCTGGTGTGTTGTACCCTGATGTGCTATGCCCTGATGTTCACTGTGCCCTCATGTGCCTTGATGTGCTGTGCCCCGATGTGCACTGTACCCTGATGTGTTGTGCCCTGTCCGTGGGTGCGCGCCGGGCAGGGGGGGAACAAAATGCACCTTCGCCTGTGTTGGCAAAAATCCTTGCACCGGCCATATCTGTTGACAGTTCTAAGAAGATTCGACGGAGCAGCTGAACTGTACAACGTTGCAATCATAAATTTCTGGTCAAATGCTTGGCCCATAGGCTATAGAAAAATTTGAATGTTGGTTGACTAATATTAATTAATAAATATAATTATTACTAGTCATACAACATAAGAATTCTACTATAGCTTGTAGGTGGAACATTCGACCAGAAAAGTATGATTGCAGTGTCGTACAGTTTCGCTGCTCTATCGAATCTTCTTTGAACATTCGACAGACACCAAAGCCTTTAACCACCTAAGACCCAGACCAAAATGCAGCCAAAGGACCTTGACCCTTCTTGCGATTCGGCACTGTGTCGCTTCAACTGACAATTGCGCGGTCGTGCGACGTGTCTCCCAAAAAAAATTGGCGTCCTTTTTTCCCCACAAATAGAGCTTTCTTTTGGTGGTATTTGATCACCTCTGCGGTTTTTATTTTTTGCGCTATAAATAGAGCGACCATTTTGAAAAAAATTCAATATTTTTTACTTTTTGCTAATATAAATATCCCCCAAAAATATATTAAAAAAAACATTTCCTTTGTTTAGGCCGATACGTATTCTTCTACCTATTTTTGGTTAAAAAAAATCATCATAAGCGTTTATCGGTTGGTTTGCGCAAAATTTATAGCGTTTACAAAATAGGGGATAGTTTTATTGCATTTTTATTAAAAATACATTTTTTACTACTAATGGCGGCGATCAGCGATTTTTTTCATGACTGCGACATTATGGTGGACACTTCGGACAATTTTTACACATTTTTGGGACAATTGTCATTTTCACAGCAAAAAATGCATTTAAATTGCATTGTTTACTGTGGAAATGACAGTTGCAGTTTGGGAGTTAACCAAAGGGGGTGCTGTAGGTGTTATGTGTTCCCTAATGTGTGTTTACAACTGTAGGTAGGTGTGGCTGTAGGTGTGACATCATCGATCGTGTCCCCACTATAAAAGGGATGATGCAATCGATGCTGCCGCCACAGTGAAGAACGGGGAAGCCGTGTTTACACATGTCTCCTCCCGTTCTTCAGCTCCGGGGACCAATCGCCACACTCCAGTGGCGATCAGGTCTGCGAATCCCGCGGTCCCGGAGCTTCGGACCGGGTCACGGGAGCGTGCCGCGGCAACGCGCCCGTGACCCACGGCTGGGTACTAGCACAGCACGTACCTGTATGTGCATGTGCCCAGCCGTGCCATTCTGCCGATGTAAATGTGCAGGAGGCGGTCCTTAAGTGGTTAATGGCAGATTCAACCTTAATTTGTACGGATTTTCAGATGAATGCAATTTCCAACGAAAAACAAAATAAATAAAAAACTAATTTCGGGAGTAAGTAAATACAGTAATTGTATTTTTCGGTCGAAAACAAAATTCCGAAACAAAATATTTCAGTGTGCACATGTCTAGCTTTCAGTGATATCGCACTTTAAATTACAATTTTGCAGTCATGCAACACTGTATCCAACTGAAATTGTTATAATTTTTTTTTTAGACAGAATGGCCCAGATTCACCAAGCACTTACGCCAACGTATAGCACGTTACGCCGACGTAAGTGCAAATGTGCGCCGGCGTATTTGTGTGCGGCAGACCCACAAAACAACACACGCCTAAAACAGGCTACACCCCACCGATGTAGCTTGCACACGCCGGCGTATCGAGGGCGCACATATGGGCTGGACGCATGGTGCTGCTCCCATTGATTAGCCATTCAAACATGCAAATTAGAGAAATACGGCGATTCACGAATGTGCGTGCGCCCGACGCATGCTACGCGAGTTGTACGTCCCCATAAAGGAGGTGCAACCCGGCAACAGATGTGCACATGTCAGCTGGAGAGCAGCTGCAGCAGCACCGTTATGGACGAGCTGAGCAACCACACTTGCAGGACAACACATCTGTATGCCAACATGCCAGGTGCAGCCATGGTCATAGCACTACTGCGTCAACAGGCACGGAGGAGGGCACAGGAGAGAATATACTGAACGCGCATTAACGTCTTCGGCATGGGGGAATCGGAGGTGTATCGCATCTTTCTGATTCAGCCCTGATGCCATCCTGGAATTAGCCACAGCCCTGCATGATCAAATCACCAGCCAGACGGGACGCTCACATGCAGTGCAGCCACTGGTCAAGGTACTGGCAACACTCCATATCCTCCCCAGTGGATCTTTCCAAAGTGAACCATGGCAGATACGTGCACCAGGTTGTCCCCGCAATCCTCACATGCATGTCCCACCACATCATCAAACCGACCCATGAGCATCTGCGGCAGAAAGCAATGCAGGATTTCTACAGCATTGCCGGATTCCCACGCACCCAAACACCTAGGGGCCAGCCACGACAGCTACATATCCCGTCAAAGCAACATCCCAACAGAATTCGAACAGAACGTGTACAGGGACAGCTGGCTGGTTGGTGAGTGACATGGGAGTCAGGCATGACTGTCCGACCCCATGATGCAGATGTCACAAGGGGCACATGCATGGCTAAAATCCTCCTGTCTTTTCCCTTCCAGGTGACTCAGCATATGCACTTGGGCCCCATCTCCTGACTCCATACCGGAATCCCCAAACCAGAGGTGAGAGAAGATACAATGCTGCACACATACGCACCCGTGCAGTGGTGGAGCGCACATTTGGCATCCTGAAGTCCCGTTTCCGATGTCTGGATAAGTCCGGGGGGGCCCTGTTGTATTCCCCAAACTTTGTGTGTCAGATCATCGGTGCATGTTGCGTGCTGCACAACTACGTCATGAGAAAGGGCCTGGAGATTGACATATGTGATGACCTGACCCCTGCACCACACAGTCCCCCCCCATGCCCTAGGCTACTCTGTCTGCTGAAGGAACAGCAGTCAGGAGTTGCCTTGTAGAATGTATCTTTGGACGTTAACCACACACACATTCATCATGGCACACAGACAATGCGCGCATGCACACCACTGTGGTCCCTAGCTCACACACACCACATCCACCTCGCATTAGTTTAGCCCAAGTCCACCGCGCAGGACTTGGGAGCAGCAACGCCACGCCAAGGCACCAATGATGTTGCTTTACATTCATACCACATCCACACGGTCGTGGAGATAACCTCTCCCCGACGATCCAAGGTAACTCCTGCCAGTTGACACGCAGTGCTCTCAGAAATGGCCTTGTGCCTGTCTGAACACATTGGCCACACACATACACTCACACACCAGTCACATCGTAGCACTGACATCACCGGGCAAACCCCGCCCCTGCAAACCGGTGTCCAGTCACCATAGACACTTCTGCACTCCTGACCGTGTGCAATCCAATGGTGCTGTGACGTCAGTGATGGTGACACACATATCCCACGGTCTGGGTCAGTCAAAAGTTAACAAAAAAATTGGATCATGCCATTGTCCGCCATGGCAAGCCCTTACAGGTGCACGGCACATACCTCTGTGCACGTCACCGAAAAAAAAAAGCTCAGACTCTGAGCTTCACTCATGGTGCCATTGTCTTTGGGACAGTCACTTGCCCTCTCGCAGCCCATGCCTCATGCCCAGGGTTCTGCTCCGCAGTTGTCATGGTGATGACTCGGATGGGGCATCTCGTGGCGGGTCATCGCCTGGGCTGACGCTCCTGGCTAGAGATTGAGATGTTGCCTGCATCCCTCCAAGGCAATGGCAATGCGGGTCAGCACACCATTTGTTTTAGCCTGCAACTGCCTCTGACTGACATTGTGTTGTCGCTGCAGGCGCCTGTTCTGGTGTCCCTTGAACTGTATGGCGGCAGTGTTGGCCTGCATGATTCCGCCCAGGCTCCTAACCTCGGCCACGATCCCTGCTGATGTTGCTTGCAGTTCCGCAATAGCTGTGGTGTTGCGTTGCAGGGTCACCTGCATGTCCATGTCTGGTCCCTGGTCCGCAGATGTTGCCGGACCCCCTGCTGCCATGTGCTAATGCATGGCATCCAGGGTCTGTGACTGGTCACACAGGCATGTGGCCATGGCTGCACAATTTTCACCTCCTGCATGCAGTCACAGATGGCCTTGGTGTGTTCGGGCCTGCTGGTTGAGGCATTGCTGCATTGTGGCTACGGTGCCCTGCACAGCCACTGTGCACTCAGCCTGTGCCTTCTCCGAGGACCCGACAAAGGAGGCTATGCTGTCAGCCACACAGTGGAGGTTGATGGCAATGTCTGCCATGTGCCGTATCTGGCGGGCTGTTCCCTCTCAAGCTCTTCTTGGAATGATCCGGTTGCACCCCTGGTCTTGCTCAGGGCCTTCCTTGGAGTTGCAGACGGTTGTGTCCCTCTGGCCGTGGTGGTCCTAGAAGGTGTCCCTCTGGCCAGGGTGGCCCTAGAAGGTGTCCCTCTTCCCAGGGTGGCCCTAGAAGGTGTCTCTCTTCCCGGGGTAGCCCTAGAAGGTGTCCCTCTGGCCGGGGTAGCCCTAGAAGATGTCCCCTGGCCGGCGTAGCCCTCGGGGGGTTCCCCTGATGGGCGTCGATGGAGTTAGGTCTGCGACTTCCACCGTCTCGGAAGGTCCGGCGCAGATGCTGATCTCATCATCGAGGTACAGGTAGTCCTCGTTTTGGATGTCCACAGGCTCCTCCACGACGACCTCCAATGCACTTGTGTGTGCACTCCCCTCCACCGTTGCTGCAGCCACAGCGTGGTGACGATCTTCGTGGCCTCCCAGGGGGTCAGACCGAGGAACATGTTGCTTGGATGGCGTGGGTCGTCCAGAGGCAGATGATGGCCCAGCTCCCTCCAGCACATCTGTGGATGACACACAGCATTCACATGTTTGTGGGCCCACACACTTGTCACATGTTCCCTTGCACCCCCTCACATGCTCCACACCGGATGGGGGATGAAACACACTTACCTCTTCTCAAGTCCTGTTCGCTGGAGTCAAATCCCTCCAGGCCCTCCACTTGTCCTGCTCCAGGCAGCTGGCTATGACCGCCTTTTCAGCTGTCAGCTTTAAATTAGTAGCTGATCCGCCTCCCGTGGCCCTGGGGTGCCTCTTCATCTTTGCCAGCTTTTCCCCGACACGCAGACGCATGTGATTTATTTTTTTCTGGACCTGTCATGAGCAGCCCTGTCCACCAGATGGCAGCAACGGCGCGCACGGGCGCGCGCAATCGCAGCACTGTAACGCACTCGGGCACGCGCACCGGCACTCGGGCACCGCACGTGAGGACGCCGTTCTGGCGCCAAACTTAGACTTAAAAGGGCCCTGAGCCCTGCACCTCTTGCTGTCCAGTCTACAGTGCTTACCGTGATTACCAGTACCTTACTCCTGCCTGAACCTGTTCCTGAAGACCCGGCTTGTACCTGTTCCTCCTCGCCTTCCGCCTGCCCTGACCACGGCTTGTCTGACCACCCGCCTGCCTGACACTCTGTACCTCCTGCTGCCCGCTTGTTACCGACCCGGCCTGAACCCTAACTCAGTCTTGCCTGCTACACCTGTACCTGATCCACTACCTGTCAGCGGATCCACCTGCTGGGACTTGCATCTGCTGTACTACGGTACACCTCCCCCGTTCCTGCTGCTCCTCTTGTTCCAGTGCCTCTACCTGCCATCCGCAGCCACCAGTTGCACCTGTTTCTCTACGCAGCCCAGGAACCTCAGAAGCTTCTCCCAGCCCAGCACCTGCGCTGCAACCGGCGCTTGTGCGACTCTGCATCCCTGAACCCCCTGTCTACTCTATCAGGGGTCTCGGGATCAGAGGAGCAAGGGCAGCCACTCCTTGCACGCCGGGCTCAGACATGGCTGTCCAGTACTGTCACGTACCTGATGGTTGAGCCTGGCGTGCAAGGAGTGGAACAAGAGGAGCAGCAGGAACGGGGGAGGTGTACCGTAGTACGGCAGATGCAAGTCCCAGCAGGTGGATCTGCTGACAGGTAGTGGATCAGGTACAGGTGTAGCAGGCAAGACTGAGGTAGGGTTCAGGCCGGGTCGACAACAAGCGGGCAGCAGGAGGTACAGAGGGTCAGGCAGGCGGGTGGTCAGACAAGCCATGGTCAGGGCAGGCAGAAGCCGAGGAGGTACAAGCCGGGTCTTCAGGAACAGGTTCAGGCAGGAGTAAGGTACTGGTAATCACGGTAAGCGTTGTAGACTGGGCAGCAAGAGGTGCAGGGCTCAGGACCCTTTTAAGTCTTAGTTTGGCGGCAGAACGGCGTCCTCACGTGCCAGCGCGCCGCCGCCGGTGCGCGCGCCCCAAGCGCATTACAGTGCTGCGATTGCGCGCGCCGATGCATGTGTGCGCGCCGCTGCTGCCATCTGGTGGACAGGGCTGCTCATGACAGGACCTCCTTCCATGTCCTGGTTTCATGGCCAAGGTTGTTCAGCTCCAGGGTCACCTTCTGCAAGATTTCCAGTTTCCTGGCCTTGATTGTCCTCCCGCTCTGTGCTCCGTGGAGGTAGCTGTCATTCTAAGCAATGGCCGTGGTCAGGATCGCCTTCTCATCAACGGAGAAGTTCTTCTTCTGCTTCTCCCTGTCAATATCACTGTCTGACATTTCGGCTCAGATTCCAAAAGCACATCTGCACCAGGGAACACGTCTGCACCAGGGACCACAAGCTGGCGTACTTTTGCGTTGGACGTGCTTCTGGCTGGGCGTACTTATGTTCTCGGCATTCGCAGTGAGCCTGCGTATCTTAGGCGGTTGTACCGGCGTGGTTGTGAGCAGGCGCAGAGGGGTGCTGTGCATGCGTCCATGTCACGGCGCATGCGCAGTTCGTTATATGCCGGGTGAAAAACACTGCTCCACACCGACGTACCGGTCTGGCGCTCGGCCCATCATTTGCATGGGGTCACGTCCACTTCCACTTACGCTGGTGTGCGCCTTCAAAATTCACGCCATGCTGGCGCAGCCTTGGGAGCACTGGCTTGATGAATGCAATGCATGCCTCTCCACGCTACGTTGGGGTGCCGTACGGCGTGTGCACTATGGCGGCGTAATGTGCACCCATCTCTCTGTGAATCTGGGCCATAGAGTTTTCTTTTGGGGTATTTAATCTCTTTGGGGGGTTTTTTTGTGTTTTGTTTTTTTGCTAAACAAACAATATATTTTTCTTTGTTTCTGTTACAAATTTTGAAAAAAAGGAATTTTTCTTCTTCACCGATATACGCTAATGAGACTGCACTGATGGCCACTGATAGGCTTCACTGTTGAACACTTATGAGGCGGCACTGATGGGCACTGATATATCAGGTGATGAATAATCATAGCACTGATGATCAGTGCCCTGATTATCAGTGCAAATGTGCCCTGCCACAGGATAGCTGGCTATCAGCTTTCCTGTCCTTCAAAAGTGACAGTGCTGAGGAAAGATGCTGCCAATAACCCCCATTTGTTTACCTGTAATCAGCTGTGATTGTACACAGCTGATCACCAGGTAAAGGGCCACTGTGATTGGCCCTTTACCTCAATCTATGATTAGCTTCAGGACATAAAACACAAAAAGGCAAGTACAGAAAAGGGTTGTAATTTCTACTAAAATATAATGGTCATAACAAAGTATTTGTTCATTTTAAAGTGATTGTAAATGCTCAGTTTTTTTTTTAAATTAAAATAACAAACATGTTATATGTATCTGGTCTGTGCAATCCTCCCCTTGTTGGGTCCTTCTCCAGTGCTCCTGGCTCCTCCCAACTTCCCCCAAATGCCCCCATAGCAAGCCGCTTGTTATGGAGGCATTAATGCAGGCTTGCTCCCAATCCAGCTCTGTGTGTCCATTGACACACAGATCATAGCTTGGCCCCGCCTCCTCCTCACTGGCTGTGATTGACTGCAGGAGGAGCCAAAGGCTCCCACTGCTGTCTCTGAGCAAATGAAGAAAGAGAGCCAACGAAAGCTAGTTACTATGCAAGAAAACAGAAAAAAAGGTCGCTGGTGGTGCGTATGCTCGCCCCAGACCCAAAAGTGTCAGATCACGTACGAGGTACGTGATCTGGTGCAGCAGTGCCACCTTGCTGCCATATAAGTAAGTTATATGGGCATCAAGTGGTTATAGAGTTGTGAATCCAATTCTTGTGTGCCTGCTGAGGTTTACAGAATGGTATACTGGTGGTGTCAGTGGGATTTAAAGGTCTGCACGGAGAACAAGAAAGTAATTAATATTCTATAATCCTATAGCTGTATTGTTGCTTGGGGCTGGTGATGGGCCCAAAAATTTTGAAAAAAATAAAAACATCTTACAGAAAACCAATGTCCATTATACATTTCCTTCCTTTGAATAGAATGCCTTTTTATCTCTACTTTTCTGAAAATAATGAGATATTGCACAGCAAAGGAGAAGAATAATTCACATGGCAGCTGCAAGGTAATTAGGTTTGTGACTGTGCATTTTGTTATGGGGCTTAGCTGACATTCTAGTATTAATACTAAATGTTAAAAAAAATGGGTCAGCTTTTGGTAGCATATAATATGCTATTGCAGTGAATCTGTGGAAATAAAGACAGGACAGTTTTCAATCTAAAGGCATTCAGTATAGTGATATACAGTAAGTGTAGCACTACCCCGAAGGAGCTGCTGAATTAAATTGAGATGAAACAGTATAGTGATATACAGTAAGTGTAGCACTACCCCGAAGGAGCTGCTGAATTAAATTGAGATGAAACAGTATAGTGATATACAGTAAGTGTAGCACTACCCCGAAGGAGCTGCTGAATTAAATTGAGATGAAACAGTCTCTGCCACAGACCGTCTGAGAACAAAGATAGATAAATGGGAATCCTCTGGCACAGGATTTAAGTCCCGAACTTCCTGCCTTACAACAAAAGAGGCTTTAAGGCGATCCGGCAGACTGTAAGACAAATTGAGTAATGGACCCCTTCTATAACGAAGCCACCAGGCCTATCCCGAGACATCAGCTTGCCTTGCTTGGTTTCCTCCAGGGCAGGTCCTTCCCCGGTCTTCTTCTTGGATGGACAGCTTGGGATCCCTTTAGAATCATAGGCCCCAGCCAGCATAGCTGGACCTATGTGATAGAGATGCAGCCTCGAACCAACGTGGCCCCGGGGGTTGGAATCACACACACGCGCCTCGCGCCAGGAGGGACACGAGGCAAAGAACACCCAGAAACCGGCATCTACCCCTAAAGTACCCCTTCCCAGCATGCCCAGTGCCGAGAAGGGTTTACTTAACACGCCATGGTTCGCTTGAGTTCCAACATGGGCCCGAGGCGGTAATGCCACCTATAGGCAACAGGGGAAAACTTCTATCAAGCACAACCATAGCCAGAACAGAGTCTAATTAGAATGAAATTAGTAAAGCCTGGGCCCATTTATTGTCTCAGACGCCCCCTAAATTTATAATAGCGCCCAGTCATTTGGAGCCGGTGCTACATAAGTATATTTGTTCCATACACAGTAATGTATGTGGATTATACACTGTTAATTATTTAATGCAAGTAATACCGTGTACAAGTTAAAGACACATTATGAGCCATTGTTAGCCTGTTGCAGTCAGTAGGTGGTGTAAAAGCTCAGTGTCAGCAAACCCAGATTATATCCTTTGTCATATGACACTACATTACATTTAAAGATTGAAGTTGTACATATATGCATTATACAACGGTTCCTGGGTCAGGGGCTGACACCCTAATTCAAGGAAACCTCTTACTTTCATCACAGTACCAATGATGATGGCACCATCAAAGTATATTTAGAAGTTAAATGAGATATCTCTGCTCAGAAGCATGTCACATCCAGTTAGCTATTTGTATAGTGAACATTGCTTATCATTTTGTTGGAGTCTTGACTTTTTTGGTGATATAAAAAATTTTTTTTGTTAAAAGACAAACAACAAAACTTGAAATATACAAGTCTTGTTCTTGTTGCCTCTTAATGGTGGTGTTTGCACTGGCAGAGTCAGCCCATGTGAGCTTGGTGCACACAGCATGACAGATTAGTGACAGATTAGTGACAGGGGTGATACTGCTCATCACCTTTTTGATTATAAGAACAGTTAGAAGGGGACGAGCAGGTAGGGTGACCACGTGTCCCAGATTGTCCGGGACAGTCCCGCATTTTGCAGGTCGGTCACGGGCACCTTCATTCCAGGACAATACAGTGTCCCAGAATGAAACTGATACAGCCACCCCCCAAGCCAAACGAATGCCCCCAAAAAAGGCTGCCACATCACCGCTTTACTCACTGGCCGGGAATGCCTGGAGGAGCACAATCCCCACCCCCTGCTTGTGATTGGAGAAATCATAAATCCTGCCTCTTGTAACGAATCACAGCACAGTGATTGGACACACCACAGGCTGTTTTTTGGGAAGGGGGTGTCCCTGAATGGCAGCTTGGAAATGTGGTCACCCTACAAGCAGGAGAGTCAGGACGCTCTCTACGTTGCAGATAGAGAAAGGAGCTGTGTGTTAGTGGGTGTCCTGACTCTCTTGCTCGCCCCCTCCCCCCTCAAGGGAGGGGGCGAGCACGACACTCCACACCAGGGAGAAAACCTTGCATTACTGTGTGGAGTTACAGACAGAAGAACAGGAAGTGAGGATTTTTTAGAAGAAATTAGGACATTTAAAAGCAAAATCGGAGGATGAGGTAGGTGAAGGAGGACTGTACTAAGGTAAGGGAAGCTATTTAGGGAAAAAAATTATGGGAAAACATTTTTTACCTTTACAACCCCTTTAAGGCACAAACCACTTGGGGACCACACACACACAGTTTTAATATGGTTGACATCTGAATAGTTAGGAAAGATCCCATTGGTTTCCTTATTTTTTCTGCACCTCTTGGTTTTTTCACATTCTTATGATTGTTGGAACCTTGGGGACACTATAATGCATAAGGGTTTTTTATTTTCTAAAATTGCATTGGGGGTTCATTTAGATACAGAGGCCCCGATTCACAGAGCGATTACGCCTGCGCAACTGGTGTTGCGCGTGCGTAAGTCTAAATGTGCGCGTGCGTTCAGATGCGCGCGATTCAGAAAACGATTTACGCCAGAAATCTACTTTTTTTTGTCCGGCGTAATTTCGTTAGACAGACGCATCCGTCCGCGCAAAAATGCGCTAGACACACCATTGATTTGCTAGTCAAATATGCTAATGAGGGAGTTGCGGGGATCCACAAAAAAAACGCATTTGCTGCGCAGGCTACGCGATGTGCGCAACAGCAAAATGTCCTGTCTAAAGTTAGAGGACCTAAAAGCTGGTCTAAATTTTGAAAAAACGTCTACATCTCACAGAAAGCAACACCGTTACTGAGATTTGACTTTGCGGCCAATTTTTTTTTTCACCAGACGCCGGAGATCATTTATTTTTTTGTCGATCCCAGACCGGGTCCGTGTCTCCCCCTCCCCCGATGAATTGACCTGCTCCGTGATCATATCCAATATCTCCCTCCTCCTGGCCGGGGTGGTGGTGGCACTCTGCGGGCCGTGGAGGTAACGCCCATATTCGCTAATGGCCCGGGCAAGAATTCTTTTTTCCCCCACAGTAAAATTGAGCTTTCTTTTTCTCTCAGTCATACTTCCAAACAAACTCACTACCAGTCACCAAAAATCAGTCACAAATACAAGCACAACCAATCAGGCAAGAACACACACAAAGAGAAAAAGAACACCCAAAAATCACACTAGCACTCAGCAAGAAACAGTCACAAAAAAAAAATGAAGAAAAAATAAAGCAAGAAAACAAACGAACAAAAATATATCAATCAAACAAACTGTCTCTCAAACACTTATCAAAATACACTTTCACAAATATACCAACAAGCACTTGATCACACAGAACACTAATCTGACAACTACAAGACACACTGCAACGAACAACAGGAACAAAAGCACTTGGTTAAATGGGAAGGGACACAAAGGGATGTACTTTTGCAATGCAAGTGCGTTTGTGTGTGTCTATTTATGCTGTCTGCGTAGTTCACAACGTTGCCCTAGTCCATTTCCAATTTCACTGATTGCGCCGCTCCCGAGTTGTGAGCATGCGCACATCGGAGCTGACCATGGTCTCGTTCAAGCGCGCATGCGCGAGTCGGCCGGCCCTTCATTTGCATGGGGTCACGGCTCATTTCAATGTAACACGCCCACGTCCCTCCCAATTTGTATTACTCCTCCTTACGCCTCTGGAAAAAACCTTACGCTTGCGCAATTTCCTGCGCAAAAGCTACGTGAATCGGGGGATTACGCGGCTAGATGGCGCAAGTCTAACGTAATGGCGGTGCGCTACGCCGGACCGATAATGCGCCGATGTACGTGAATCTGGGCCAGAATGTTCATTTACTAAAGACATTCAGGCTGTTAACTTTTCAAGGGAATTTTAAGTCCACCAATCACTCATCCAATTATGTGCAGGCAAAAATACAGTTTTTTTTTTCATTCTGTATTTTTTTGCAAAGTGAATCTTCACCACATATTTTCACCATATACTGTTGCTAGATTAACAGAACGTAAAAGTTCACAGCAAACATTTCATACTTACCTGTAGGGATGAGCAAACTGGTTAACCTTCAGTACGCTGAATATTTGGTGAACCCAGTGGAAAGTCCATAAACCCCAAACACAGTGCTGAACCTCAATGAAGAACTTTTTTTATAGTTAATTTGCAAGCTTTTGTTAAAAAGGGCTTGATCCTTGTGGAGGACCAGGTACTAGACGCAGTAGAGAAATTCCTTTTTATCAAAGGGTCATTTCAGAGACCACAATATGCTTTGTTCACTTTATGTGCCTCTAATGCCGCGTACACACGATCGGACATTCCAACATCAAAACCGTGTTTTTTTTTCCGACGGATTGTTAGCTCAAACTTGTCTTGCATACACACGGTCACACAAATGTTGTCGGAAACTCCAAACGTCAAGAACGCTGTCATGTACAACACTATGACGAGCCGAGAAAAATTAATCTCAATGATGCCGCGCATGCGATGAATTGATTCCGAGCTTGCGTAGGATTTTTTGTGCGTCGAAACTGGTACAGACGATTGGAATTTCCGACAAGAACTTTTGTTGTCGGAAAAATTGAGAACCAGCTCTCAAACATTTGTTGTAGGAAATTCCGACAACAAATGTCCGATTGAGCATAAACACAATCGGATTTTCAGACAACAAGCTCACATTGATCATTTGTTGCTGGAAATTCGGACTGTGTGTATGCAGCATAAGGCTGCATTCAAACCTGGGCACCAAAAAGTGCAGTGCGGTTTTGCTGCGGTTCTCATGAGTTCACAGCAAATCGCACCACACAAAGTGACAACCGTGGCAGAACCGCCACGATGGGCTCCTTTTCTGTCAAGCTTCAATTACGTAGTCTCATTCTTACCTGGTACAAAGAATGTAAGGGCTGATGCATTGTCGCAACAGTTTTCCTCTGCTTCCAAGATGGAGTCGGTTCTTGCTCCTATGATACATCCCGATCGTATTCTGGCCACTGTTCGTACTAGTCTCACGTCACCGTTGGGTAACAGAATTCTTGCTGCTCAGATGCATTCTCCTCCAGAGAAACCTGGTGACTGCTGCTTTGTCCCTGGAAATCTCTGCACTGCTTTGCACCAGACTTATAATTCTCCTAAGGCCGCTGGCATACAACCATAACAAGTGGTCAGACCTCTTACCTTGGGCGAAGTTTGCTCATAATACTGCTATCTATACTGCCTCCCGATCAGTTTATGGCGAATTATGATTTCCAACCATCCATGTTGCCTGACTCATTTGTTCCTCAAATAATTCCTGTGTTAGAGGAGCATCTTCGTGATCTTTGTTCTACTTGGGTACAGGTCCAAGAGTCCTTGCGACGTGCCAGTGATAGGTACAGACTCCATGCTGACCGCAGACGCCTACCTGCGCCTTCCTACCAGGTTGGCGAGAGGGTCTGGCTGTCATCTAGTAACCTCAGACTCTGTGTTCTCTCACTGAAACTGGCACCACGTTTTATTGGGCCTTTCCGTATTCTCTGTAGGATTAACTCAGTGACTTACACATTAGACCAGGGGTAGGCAGCCTCGGCCCTCCAGTTGTTTTGAAACTACAAGTCCCGGGAGACATTTTAAGGCAGAGGCATGATGGGATTTGTAGTTTCACACAGCTGCAAGTGCCCAGGTTGCCTACCCCTGCATTAGACCTTCCTTTTAACATTTGTATTTCAAATGTATTTCATGTCTCCTTATTAAAACCTTTTGGTGTGCAACTGCTTCACTACCTCAGTACCACTTCCTCACTGGGTTCAGGTGGAAAACCATGAAGAGTATGAGATACAATCGATTATTGATTCCCATAGGTTGCATCAGGGCTGCCATCAGGAATTATGGAATTACACGATTTGAGAAGCGGGGGTTCCTTTACAAAAAAAGAAATAAAGAAAAATATATATAAAAAAAGGGTGGTAGCCATCCGGGGGCCCTGGGGACCTCTGGGCCCTTTAATAAAAAGAAACCTCTGGGCCCTTTAATAAAAAAGAAATAAATATATATATATATATATATATATATATATATATATATAAAAAAGAAATAAACATTTCTAAAAAAAAACAAGGGGGTTGTCTGGGGACCTCTGGGCCCTTTAATAATAAATAAATAAATATATAAACAAAAATAACATGGGGCCCTGGGGACCTCTGAGCCTTTTAAAAAAAATATATCTAATATATATATATATATATATAAAACATTTAAAACACTTTTATAAGAAAAAAGGTTGTCATCTGGGGCCCTCTAATAATAATTATATATATATATTATATATATATATATATATATATATATATATATATATATATATATATATACATATAAAAATATATAATAAAAAAAAAAAACAAGGGGGGAGGGTTGTCATCTGGGGCCCTCCAGACCCCTAAAAAAACATTGGCCATTTAATAAAAAAAATTAAATAAAAATATATTAAATATATTTTTTTTATAAAAAATAAATGAAAAAATGAGGGGTTGCCACCCGGGGCCCTCTGGGCCCCTGGGGACCTCCGGACTGCTAAAAAAAAAGAAAAGAAAAAAAAATTGGCCCTTTAATAAAAAATTAAATATTAAAAAAATATTTTTTTTTAATAAAAAATAAAGAAAAAAAGAGGGGGGGTTACCATCTGGGGCCCTGGGGGCCTCCAGGCACCTGGGCACCTCTGGGCCCCTTACAGGTGTACTGCCTGTACCCCCCTGATGGCGGCCCTGGGTTGCATGGCCGTATACAGTACCTGGTTCATTGGAAAGGGTACGGCCCGGTTTCTACGGTTTCTATTTGTACCATTTTTTACCATTATATTAAAAGGTGTGATTTTATCTGCATTTTCTGTCCCTGTCTGATTCATGGTTCCTAACACCTCTTACATACTACATACTTACTCCATAGCTCCCCTGACCACTGCAAAATAAATAAACGTAAATTACAAATTTCTCACTAAAACCAAAAAAGCAGGATAAGTTTGTATTTATATAATTATAGTTTCTATTTTTACTTTTTAATAGGGCCTTTAACCACTTCTTTACTGGGCACTTAAACCCCCTACCTATTTTCAGCGCTGACGCATTTTGAATGACAATTGCGTGGTCATACAACACTGTACCCAAATTATATTTTTATAATTTTTTTCCCACAAATAGAGCTTTCTTTTGGTGGTATTTGATCATCTCTGCGTTTTTTATTTTTTGCGCTATAAACAAAAAAAGACAGAAAATTTGAGGAAAAAAACACAATATTTTTTTACTTTTTGTTATAATAATATCCCAATTTTTTTTTTTTTTATATATTTTTTCCTCGGTTTAGACCGATACGTATTCTTCTACATATTTTTGTTAAAAAATCGCAATAAGCGTATGTTGATTGGTTTGTGCAAAAGTTATAGCGCCTACAAAATAGGGGATAGATTTATAATTTTTTTTTTTTTACTAGTAATGGCGGCGATCTGCGATTTTTTTTTTTTTTTGTCAGGCCTGCAATATTGCGACAGACATATCGGACACTTTTGACGCAAATATGGGACCATTCACATTTATACAGTGATCAGTGCTATACAAATGAAGGGGTTAACACTAGGGGGTGAGGAAGGGGTTAAATGTATTCCCTGGGTGTGTTCTAACTGTGTGGGGGGAGGGGGCTGACTGGGGGAGGTAACCGATGCTGTGTCCCTATGCACAAGGGACACAGATCGGTCTCTTCTCCTCTGACAGCACATGGAGCTCTGTGTTTACACACAGAGCTCCACGTCCCTGCTGTCACCTGCTGTGTCAATGCCGATCTTGTGTACCCGACGGACATCGCGGCCGCCAGGCACACGCATCGGCTCTTCAGCGATGCGCCGACACAGTGTTTACCCGCTGCGCGCCGGTAATGCACTTAAAATGACGTCCAAAGACGTCCACTTGGCACTTGAGAGCCGCGCTGTGGACGTCTTTTGTCCATAGCGCAGATCTCAAATAGTTAAAAATACTCTAATCTGTTGATCCCCTACTCCAAGCCATACACTGTGAAACAACACTCACTTTATTGGGCACACACACATTTGTTCATTGGGAATTTTTCTTCTTGAAACTTTCCAGACATTCCTCCTAACTATGCATGCATATCTCACGCTGCTTTCCCTGCTGCAACCTCTCACATAATAACCCTCCTGGGTGAGATATGACTGTGCACAGAGTTAGGAAAAGAGGAAGACAAAATCTTCATAGCATAAAACCATCCACAATTTATTAAAATAATTCAAAACACTCACATTTCATAAGTGACTTCCCGACACTATGGTAACAACACAGGTATCGCCTCCAAGTGTAAATCCAAATCTGTGAGGGGATGTGCCCAGATGGTAGCTGGGAAGAAGCATAAATATTTAGAGCAGAGGAGTTCTTGTTATTAAGGAGGAGATCCCAGCCAGATCCCAGGGCTACTACCCTCCCGGACAAGCTTGCCACGTGCCTGCTGTTCATCTACATCCCAGCTGTGGGACCTCTTCTTCAGAAAGTTGCTGATGCTGACTGAAAGATGTTCGTCTGGGGATCTGGTCTGGTATTCCTGGAAAAGGTGTCTGGAAGATATTGGAAGGAGGCATCCATCTATCCAAGGACATTAGTGAGTACAGACTAGAGTGAGAGATCCCTGAGACGGTGTGCTGTAACTGTCTTCTGAGTGCTAAAGCCAGCAAAAATAAATGAAAGCTTCACATTGGATCCCTTAATCAGAAATTCCGATGAATTCCAGAGTTTAGATATAGAATATGTTCTATTTTTTTCCGATGGAATTTCTGAGGCAAAAGCCGATCATGTGTACGCGGCATTAGCCACTGCAGATTTTATTACCCCACTTGAAGCTGGGCTTGTTTATGTGTTGTTGCGAAGTGGAAATGTTGACATCTGGCTCTAAAGTAGGGCTGGGGTGGATATCTGTACTAAAGCAACAGGTTTTACATAAAATAGTCTTGTCTGTCTGTTTTAGGACAGCCCAGATACCTTACTTGGCTACCCAGGTTGATATTGAGGGCCCTTTCACACGTCCGTTCAGTTTGTCCGTTTTTGGACGTCCGTTAACTGACCTCAATGCTTCCCTATGGGTTAGCATCCGTTAACGGATGAGCATCCGCTAAACATCCGTCTGCGGTAAGCTCCGTTTTTTTGGACGGAAGAAAACCCTATTTTTCTTCCATCAAAAAAAACGGAACGGACGAAAAACGGATGAAAAACTGATCAACTGAAGGGGAAAAAACTGAAGGGGAAAACTGAACGGACGTGTGAAAGAGCCCTAATATTGTAAAGTTTTTCAACTACATTTTTGTTTGTAGACACTTTTTATCACTCTACAAAGTGACTTTCCTTCATGCACTGCTTTCTGCAGTAGATGACTTTAAATATTTGTCTCAGCCATCTGTCTTAAGACATTCCCCATAATAGCTTTTATGGGTAGAAATGCTGAAAGCAGAAGCTAATTACAACAGCTGAGACACTGATGACATATCAGATCCATGTTCTAACATTGTTGGACTTCACCATCACTCCATCTGCTACCATAAAATGTAAGGCTATCCATACTAGTACATACCTGATAAACTGGCTTTACCCACAGACTAATTTTGTTATGAAACTCTATAGCTGTACATAAGAATTCACCTAGACCTAACTAAAATGGGACTGAAGATACAGGGAAACATTGTCAAGTCCCCTCTTTGCTTCTCCCAATATCTACAGTGGTTTAAATATAAAACAAAAATGATAGCAACATGAATGTGCCCCTAACTTTTCTCAAGTTAAAAAGTTATACCTCGTTACGTAATTTTACAGTTAAATACTTCTGTAAATGTTTTATGGACCCTTTCTCTGGGATTAAATGTGGAATGCAGAACTGACATGCCCTGGCTGAGCTAACATCTATACATAATTCATAACATCTGTTCGGAATAAATTCAGTTGATAATGATTACGCCACTAAAAGTAGACGATCACTGGCATCATTTTAAGAATAAAATCCCTGATCTTGCAGCGGGAACTGATGTACATTACTTTTTTTAGGAAGGTGCATTTCAAGCCTGGTCATTAGTGGTCATGTTATAGATTTTATTACCTAACTTCAAACTAGTCCTGGAACATATTTTACCCCAGGGCCTTCTTTTTAGAAATCCCTAATAACATCAAGTTATGAGCTACACATTTTAAAATTACAATATGGAGGAGAAAATTTCAGGTTTTTGATCGAGTTTATGTAGATTGTACCCCCTACTGGGGCACATACATTTATGAACACGTAGTAACATTTGATTTTTTTTGTTCTCCCTCTTTTTTTAACTTCACTGCAGCTGCCATGGTTGTGCTTTTTAATATTTGGCCAATTATGATTTTATTAGTTGGATAGTGGGTTTTGTATTGTTTAGATTATTGGTGTTTATTAAAGTTCATTTCTTTATTGTTACATGTGTCAGACGACTCTTACAATATATTCATCCAGGGATATATTGTACATTTTTCACATTGAGGTTGAGCTCAGTCTGGGTTTTATATCTTTTTTCATATATGCATGCACCTCATAATAGAACTTAATTTAAGTTCACCCTTACAAACGATTTATTAAAAAATAATTTCTTCCTCTCGATTCTGCCTTGGACACATTTTATGTATTTTACTTAAATAGATTTTACACTGCACAATACAACACGGGTAATAAAATTGTGATATGTGTGTGCTATACACAAAATAACAAGGAATTTAAAAAACTGGATCTGAGGGAGTGGCAGCTGTATGATCATAAACATTTTTGACATCCTGTCAGGAGAATGGCCAAATGAGAACTGCCAATAATCGACATGGTCACATCTGGCACATTACAGAGTGCAATGGTGCATGCATGGTGAATTGGCGCATGCAGGTGTGCGGTGGTGCAAATCAAATAGCACGTGCATAACGTGACACATGCTGGCGCCCACTGGCCTATTAAAAAATACTGCTTTGCTTACTAGATTTCTGAATAATCATCAGCCTCTGTGTGTTCTGATCATGGATTCACTATTACGGACCCAACTTGTTTTTGATCTGTCTCATCTTGATTCCTGGCTTTGACCCCTGCTGCTGCTTGATTACGGACTTCTATCTGTCTACCTGATAGGCAGCACTGATAGGCAGCACTGATAAACGGCACTGATAGGCATTACTGATATGACCTCGGCTTGGATCATCGACTCTGCTGCTAGCTGCCTACCTGTGTATGACCCCGGCTTGCCCCAGTTTCTGCTATTTGCCTATGCTTCTGTCTGATCCACCATGTATGACCCCTGACCTGGCATCTGGTACTGTTTCCTGTTTGCCCTGAACAGACCCCCCCATCAGGAGAGCAGCCGATCGGCTCTTCTCTACTCGCGTCTGTCAGACGCGAGTGAGGAAAAGCCGATCAACGACTCTTCCTGTTTATATCATGATCAGCCATGATTGGACACGGCTGATCACGTGGTAAAGAGCCTCCGTAGCGCTGTGTCAGACTGATACGCTACACCACCGAACACCGCAATGCGTGCCCCATGGGTGCGCGGCGGCTGTTATTCTGCTGGACGTCATAGGAAGTCCAGTCAGGATAACTGAACCACTGCACGGCCGTCATTCTGCTATAGGCCGGGCGGGAAGTGGTTAAAATGATTCCCCACCCCTGAAAAAAGTTCTGTGGACGCCCATGTGTGCTAATGTCAAATTGTTAAGTTCCAAAGTGACATAATCTTTTTCTGAAGTAGTGATATGCATAGCTTCCAAAAGACAAAATGTGGCCGCCTTGAAAATGTAGTCCCCTTTATTTGGACTACTGCATACCTCCCAACTGTCTGCCTGTTCCTCTTTTCTCCTCAATTGTCACCTTTTTAGGTCTGATGTACTGTAAAGATATCTTTGAAAACATAATATTCAACTACTTAAAAGGTTATACTCTATAAAACCTTCATCCAATCTCCCTAATATATTTTTTGCTATTTTGAAAAGCCAATATGAAAGAAGTAATGGTTGAAAAAAAGCTATTCTGGGAATAACCAATTATTTTTGGCATATACCTTACATTGTTTATGTCTGCATACCTGAGGATGTAGCAGGGGCGTTTCCATTGCCTAATACATTGTAAAATACATTGTGCTAGAAGGTGTCCCTTCCCTCTTTCTCATCTCACAACATTGGGATGTATGCCATTGTTTCCTCTGGGTTTGGCCTGCCCTTCATATCATTTTCCTTTTAAAACCAACATGGTAGCTGAAGTTAGTACAGTGTGAAAATACAAATTGTGGTAGGAAGGTCCTGAAAATTAATCACTTGCCGACCACATAGTTATAAGGTGGCAAAGTAGCTCTCCTGTGCTGGATCATGTACCTAGTATATGATCCGGCACTTCAGTGTAGTGTAGTAGCAGCAGAAGCCAATCAATGGGTGCAGGCCAATGAATAGCACACTGATAGAATAGAGCTCTGTAAACAAGGCAGGTCTCTGTCCTGTCAGCGGGGATGCGCTATATTTTGTTTCCCTGCACATCACTAAGTAAAAGCACCACATAGTAAACACAAAAATACTGGTTAGGCACACATTTAACCCTTTAACCATCCTAGACGTTTAACCCCTTCCCAGCCAGTGTCATTAGTACAGTGACAGTGTATATTTTTAGCACTGATCACTGTATTAGTGTCACTGGTTCCCACAAAAATGTCAAGTGTCAGTTAGTGTCCCATGTCCACCGCAATATCGCAAAAAAAAAATCCAGCATATACCTGTATACCATAGTTTTTAGACATTATAACATTTGCACAAACCAATCAATATATGCATATTGTTTTTTTTTTTGCCAAAAACATGTAGCAGAATACATATTGGCCTAAATTTATGCAGAAATTACATTTACATTAACAATAGAGCAAAAAAAAAAAAAAAAATAAAGCTCCATTTTTGGGGGAAAAGGGACATACATTTCATTTATGTACAGCTTTGCATGACCGTGCAAAAAAATGCCTGGTCATGGAGGGGTTAAATTTTCCAGAGGTCAAGTGGTTAAATGAATTTTGGCAGTAATGAAATGTCTATAGAACACAGTTCACATATTCCTTGTGTTCTATTTAGTGCGGATCATGTGTCTGTTGTACTTGACCTTTGTTTAAGAAGCAATTGAATGGAATCTGACATAAAGCAAAATACTGGTGTGAGAGGCTCCTGGAAAGACCATTCAAATCATTCCTAATCAATTCTTTCAATTGCACCCATGATCAGCAGATCGCGGGTGCAATCTCAGGCTCCTGCAGAGTCTCAGTACGCTTGTACCTTGTATGAGCAAGCAGTTACCTGAAAGCAGGAAGATTATGGGACTACGAGAGTGCAATCACCATCACCCCCGGACAACTACAAGTCATCATGATCCCCATGATTCAGCTCCAGGGGGTGGTGTGAAATGTGTTTGGGTGTGGCCTGGCCAGAAACCAGGCTAAGACTGCCACATACTCCTCCATTAGGGTCCTCTCCTTCAACGATGAGCCCTCAGTCACAATGGATGATGGTACTTGTAGTCTTTCATTCACAGGAAACTGAGAACAAATGTCACGGCTGTGGGTGAACACACTTTTACAATTACGAAGGGCTGTCATGTGGAATAAAAGGGAGGAAGTCACATACTTTCTATACTCTGAAGTATTGGGTATTGCTTTTTCCTCCTGGGGGCTAAGCAGAGCAATGGGCAACAAAGGGAAGTAACTGTCTGCAATTGCGATTGTCCTCTTCTGGGGTCCCACAGCGGCTCTCGTGGCTCCTCCCCACAAGAGCTAACCCCCTCTGGTAAGCTCTCTCCCCAGGGGGTTACCTTGCAGGCACGCTCCAATGCCACACAGCCGGATACAATGGCTATGAAATGAATGGGGGTGACTCCACCCATCGAGTTCCAATGGGGTTTCCGCTGTCGGCTGCCTCCTTTGCACCATTCTCCACAGCAAAGCCGCTGCTGACAGCTCAGTGTGGGACTGGACCAGAGCAGCCTCAGAAAAGGTATATATGCTGATTTCTTCTTTACAGGGCTGTTTTTAACGCATACTGTTAGACAGGTTAATTGGTTGTCTGCGAGCTCGTCGGGAAGTAGGAGATTTACTAAATATAAATAGGCTATTCACTTTGCTAAGGAATTTGAACTTTGTTTAATAAATTTGGTGACAACTACCTTTGCAAAAATAAACCAATAATATGCAATGAATAAAGCAAAACGACCAGGACAGCGGAAGCACAGATGGTCCTTGTAAAGATTGTGGATGCACAACAGGACTCTTTTGGTTGGCACACCAAGGAGTATATCTTGTAGCTACCACAGGGGGGGGGGGGGGGGTCACCCCTTAGACTATCAGATGCACAAAGACTTCACTCATGGGTTGCTGTACTGGGTATACATTACTGGGCTTTAATGCAGGGACACTCATAGTTTAGTGTTAGAACCACAGATTACAGGGTGCTGTGACGTGGCTCTGTGGCTCACGCATGCATTTGCAAATGGTTTTGCAAATGCAAAACCCCTGTTTTTAACGCATACTGTTAGACGGGTCAATTGGTTGTCTGCGAGCTGGTCGGGAAGTAGGCTTGGTTTTTCCCTGGGCATTCCCCAGGCTTTTGTTGTTATCTGTTTCAGCCTTCCAATGCTGCTTACTGCAATAGCCAGCTATAGATGAGGGCGGTGGACATGTTTGTTTTTCAAATCACATTGGTGTTTGTATTGGTCCAGCAACGCACCAACACCTTTGCAGCCGTTGTGCTACATGCTGGGTGTTTGGTGTGCTCCTGTACCTTTAAGAAGGGTTGGGCTCCCCTTGAGTCCACCTGTCCTCATCTATCCATCAGAATGCATGTGCCTCAATTGTGGAGACACTCATAGTTTAGTGTTAGGACCACAGATTCCAGGGTGCCGTGACATGGCTCTGTGGCTCTTGCATGCGTTTGCAAATGTGTGCGGACAAAACACCTGTTTTTAACGCATACTATTAGACAGGTTATTTGGTTGTCTGTGAGCTGGTCGGGAAGTAGGCTTGTTTTTTTCCTGGGCATTCCCTAGGCTTTTGTTGTTATGGGCTTTAATGAAACATGATGTCTTCTGTTTGAGTGTGCACTCCCTCCTTCATGGGCAGGGTGACGCATATCATTATTTAACCACTTCAGACCCACGCTACCGTCGAATGACGGCAACAGCGCAGGTCTGAATATCCAACGGCATTTGACGGCATCTCCTTTGGGTGTAGAGCGCGCTGCGGGGAAGCCCTGTGTTGTCCGTGTCTCTTGGACACGGCCAATCACAGATCGCGGCGAACAGCCAATCACAGTGGCCGTTTGCGATGCGATCTGTGGGCGAATGAGAGATGATCTCATAGATCATCTCTCATTGCCATTTTACACAGAGACAGCGTCCTGTCTCTGGAGAGGAGGAGCCCGATCTGTGTTTCTTCCTACATAGGGACACAGTTCGGTCACCCCCCCCTCCCCCCACAGTTAGAACACACCTAGGATACACATTTAACCCCTTCCTCACCCCCTAGTGTTAACCCCTTCAATGCCAGTCACATTTATACTGTAATTAGTGCATATTTATAGCACTGATCGCAGTATAAATGTGAATGGCGCCAAAAATGTGTCAAAAGTGTCCGATGTGTCCGCCATAACGTCACAGTACCAATAAAAATCGCAGATCGCCGCCATTTCTAGTAAAAAAAAAATAATAATTCTCTCCCCTATTTTGTAAGCACTATAACTTTTGCGCAAACCAGTCGCTTATTGCGATTTTTTTTTTCCAAAAATATGTAGAAGAATACGTATCGCCCTAAACTGAGAAAAAAAAGTGTTTTTGTTTTTTAATTGGGATATTTATTATAGCAACAAGTAAAAAATATTGTATTTTTCTTCAAAATTGTCGCTCTTTTTTGTTTATAGCGCAAAAAATAAAAACCGCACAGGCGATCAAATACCACCAAAAGAAAGCTCTACTTGTGGGGAAAAAAGGATGTAAATTTTGTTTGGGAGCCACGTCGCACGACTGCGCAATTGTCAGTTCAAGCGACGCAGTGCCGGAAGCTGAAATTTCACCTGGGCAGGAGGGGGGTGTATGTGCCCAGTAAGCAAGTGGTTAACCCCTGAAACTGTTGGACCCTCGTTGTTCACAGGGAATTGATGATCTAGTTTCCATCTATCACTCTGTGGGGGTGCACTCTATTTGATTCTGGACGATCTGTGGCTGTTTGAGTGTCTGGGTCTGTTTTTTTGGGGGGACCATCAGCTCCCCCTCCTGTGTCCGCCCCCAAGAATTGTATCGTCCACTCCCTACATTTATCCAGACCAGCACCCACCCAACTGATCCTGAGAAAGCAAGAAACTTTTGCGAAACGCGTTGACTTTCCAGAATGAAGTATTTATGGACATTTTAACAGATTTTTATGTTTTTATGTTTTACACTATCAGCAACAGAGCAATGTATGTACTGTTCAGCACTTTTTCCTAAGTGCATATCTCCATTTCTGGGTTGGGTATCTGTAAGGGGAGGGCCCGTGGGACCCAGCAGCTCTTGAAGGGTGTGGGGTACTCCTGTCTTAGCTTCACCGATGACTCTTGTGTCTAGGGTCATCCTATGTCCACTAGGGGCATAGGATGACTGAGAAATGATAGCTTGGATTACATGAGATGGGACAGTAATAATAATTCACAATGTATTGCAGGATATCTTGAAATATACAGGTTGTTGATTCTAAACGCAACTAGTCAATAGAGTGATTCATTCATGTGGGAACACAGACTGTTAAGGTGTTAATTAAGTCTGCTACTGTCATGTAAACTAGCCTTAGTCCGACTTCTAAAGAACCTTTCATTGTGTAAATTTCTATTGATGATAGATGTGGATTGTGAGATGTCTGACTTGCCAGTTGTAGTTAGTTAGAGTTGGAGTCAGAATGTCTGACTAAAGGAATGTGTATTGTATAAGCAGGTGTCTATCTTAAAAGATGTGTATTGGAGGCTCGTTAGGAACTATTGTATGATGTTGTGGGTGGAGTGTGTCATTGTCCATTTGATTACTGCAAGTATTCTTTTTGGTGTATATAAGAAGACTGATTTTCCCATTAAAAGTCTATCCATTTTGAACCAGAGCTGTGTGTGTCTCGTTTCTGGTGGAAATCTGTATGGGTCGTTTCGACGGATTGTGGAGTGTCGAGAAGCTGTCGTTACCGTTACAGTATCACTCTGGTATTGGATACTTTATATATAGAGGTTGTTGAAATATGTTTTAAATTTAAACTGTAATTGTTGGAGAAATAAAACATTACAAATTTAGTATTAGTTGCCTCATGTTGCGCTGATAAATTCTGCCTTGTTCTGAAAATAGGGTTTATATTGTTCTTTGTGTGTATAGATAATTAGATGTGGCATGGTGGAGGTTCATCCAATCCATCGTAAAAAAGCAACAACATATTTTTGCTTGCACACGATTGGAAGATATAAGCCAACAGTGCCTCATCTCATTCACTAGGCTAAGGAATTTCCCTTGCAAAGTGGAATTCCCTTGCAACAGCCTATTTGCGTCTAAATCAAATGAAGAGTCCTATTAAGTGAACCTGTTGATTTAGCCTCAGTGGCTAAGCACAGCTTTACTTTAACCAGAAAAGAATCAGTCTCACTCACCACATGGATATATAATAAGTACTTAATGTCAAATCTCTGAGATGATGCACTTACTGAAGATGACATTTTATCTCTTTTAAATGAATCTGTTCTGCTGTATAAATGTCAGCCTAAAAGTAAATGGGATACTGGAGTGAGCAACTGAAGGATTTCCTGTGTCTATAAAATCTTTTCTTACTCTCTGCCCTGTGCCAAATCCATTAAGTAGAAATAAGAGTGAGATCAGACTTAAGGGTTCCTTATAATAAACCCGCCTTTTGCTCATCTTCCCCTTTTAAGGGCAGTCATTAGTGGTAGCAAAGCACAGCAGCTCACAGGAGAGTGGAAGCAGGTGGGGGTGTTTATGCTGAGAGGAAACTGATAGATCTTGACCTATACTTGTGCCATCTGGAATGAAGATATCAGGTCATGCGTTCTACAGCGAGAGAACAGTAACTGAACCTAGAGGAAAGTCACACTTTCTGGTCTGTCATCTGTGCGGGGGCAGGAAGAGATGAGAGCTGTGTATGCGGATCCCTGAGGTGCTAATCCCCATGTCAGCAACATGAGAGCACATGGATGGGAAGCTTTACCTGACCTCAGCAGTTGGACTCAGAAGAGAAAAGCTCTGATGATGAGCCTTCTGGAGAAGATGTGACTAATGAGCTTTTCTTCTTCCAAAAAAATATATGAACCCAAAGGTCTCATTGCTATTGCCATTACCTGTGTGCAAGAGAATCCACTGGTCGAAAAAAAAAATTGCTAACAACCATAATATGCCATCAGCAACTAGATGCAGAGATACTAGTACTAATGCACTACAGGGATTCACCAACTTGGTCATGGAACCTCAATAACAATTGTAAATATATTCATGATAAAAAATGTAAAAAAAAATTAAAAAAAAAAGTCAAAAATTGTAATAATAAAATAAGTACCACAAAAAGCTTCAGAGCGCCTACAATAATAAAATAACACAAGCATTTTTTAACTTCAACCTCTGAGAGATTTTCCTAAAATGAATTTGTGTAGACTCCTGCTGAATCAGCACAAATTCATGCCATGGGTGGCACTGCCAGCACCACCTGACTCGACAAAGGTACATTTTTCAATTGACTTATTTCCTAGGAGTCAGGTAAAATATTCTCGACCCAACGGCACCAGCATCCAATTAGGGTAAGGCATTGTTTGGATATTCTGACAGCCGTGGGTGCCAGCTGTCAGACTATATTAATCAGAACTGTAGATGGATCCATCCACACTGTTTAGCATGGTGGGGGGAATAGAGTTATTTCTTCGCAGGATGCATGAGATACATTTTGCCACGTACAGTCAGCTTTAGAGCCAGTTCACACTGGGGCGACTCGTCAATCAATAACTCAGCCGCCTTACAAGACGCGTCCCGTTCTGTTTAATGGAACCGTTCTAATAGGAGCAACTCAAGTCGCTCTGACTTAGAAAAAGGTTCTTGTATGACTTTGGGGGCAACTCGGGGCGACTTGCATTGACTTCTATACAAAAGTCATTTTGCAAGTCACCTCTGAAGTCGTCTTGCAATCGCCTTGCCGATTCGCCCCCAAAGTCATGCCGCCCGTGTGTGAACCAGCTCTTATAGTCACACTAGACTTAAAGAACCCGAAGGTTAAGGAAACAAATATGTATGTATTATTTTTAACTTAATCCAAGTTGTGATAAGATAAGAAATTTGATGTTAGAATAATAAGATTGATTTTACTTTTATTTTCTCTTCCTTTGCATCCTCTCAAATGTTGTGTGCTAAAGAAAATTTTATTGTTTTTAAAATGAAGGCTTGCAAAAAAAAAATTCTACATGTAGCAATGATATATTTCATAATATAATACATTTATATTTGAATGCACTACTTCTAATAAAGATACTACTATGGTAATAACATTGAATTTGATGACATTTAATAAACTCACAAACCAATAATACAAGCACAATTGGCTGTCTGCTGGACCTTGAAGGACTCTTTTCTGGGTCTGATATCGTAGTGAACACCTGACAGGGGACTGAAAACGGAGAACCTTCACACAAACCAAGAACTCCGTATCATTTTTATGATCATCAATTATGTATCAAACAGTTACCAGTAATTCAGAAAGTTGTACAACAGAGAGCTGGGAAAAAAGCCTGCTTCACGAATTTACGAATCACAGATCTTTAATTAACTTCCGAAAATAAAAGTACCCCTTATGCGCTTATATTTACACCTAACCTTTTATTGCTCTCAGTATTGTTTTGTGTCTTCTGCTTGTGCCCAGATAAGGATTCTGTCTGCTTTGGAAAGCTTACCTCTAGAAAGTTCTCCAAAGTGTAACATCATATGTGAAAAACTATTAACAGATCATTAAATGCGGAGAAATATTTATTGAAACCTTGTCAAAATCATCAGCCAACATCAACCTGATCTACGATTTGGCACACAATTTACATTCATTCCATTTTTTTAAAGTGTGTCAGAGTGGCAGTATTAGACATACTGTATAATAGACCAGTTTGACGCATGGACACAATAATATGGACTGGAGTGGGCAATGTGTTTTGGGATTACTGTAAAGTTTTTAATAAAGTTTTTTTTTAAAGCCATTAAACACACCTGGATTTACATGAGTAGAGCTTGCAGGCACTAAAAATTGGTAGCCTAAATAACGTTTCATCTGCTTAACCCATGTCTGTAACCAGAGTCACTGTCTGTATTTACTGATCCAGTTACATAACAGAATAAGGGCCCTTTCACACGTGCGGACCGTATGTCCATATTTCATCCATCTGTTTTCCCTATGGGATAGTGGGAGTTCTCATCGGTCCCCAGGTGGACCTTTTTTTCCATCCGTATGGGTATCGGATTGGGTGAACACAGACAGACGGTTCATATTCATCCAATCCCCCCATAGCAGAGAGCAGAGATCTGACAGGGCGGTCCCTGCGCAGTGTGCCGGCTCAGCGGGGATCAACAGGGTAACAGGGCGATACCCGCTGAGCAAGCAGATGAGAAATGTACGGATCCTCACAGGATCCGTGAGTGTAAAAGGGCCCTAAGACATACTTCATGATAAATAAGTACCGTATTTATCTGCCTATTGCGCGCACCGGCGTATAGCGCGCACCCTGAACTGGACTGGAAATTCCTTTTTTTTTTCTTTTTTTTTATTACTTATAGTTTTGGTGTCTTGCCCGGCGTCCATCGGCGGCTTGTCCGGTCCGGCGTCCATCTGCGGCCTTCGTTGTGTCCTCCCCGCTTCTCCCGCGCTGTCTCTGAGCCGATCCCAGCTTCCGACATATACCGAGCGCAGTACACTCGGGCACGCTCGGCTCCTCTTGCATAACCGCGAGGGGAGCCGAGCCTGGCCAAGTGTACCTGAGTGTACTGCGCTCGGTATATGTTGGTGGTGGCGTTGTTCAAACACAGCGCGGGAAGCGAGTATCGGCATATATCGCGCAACCACGATTTTGCCCTAATAAATACGGTAAGTTCCAACGCAAATGTAAGCAAAAAAAGATACCCGGACAAGGCTAATGCCGTCTTTTAACTATGTTCCTTATTCCGTACTACTCTAGGGTTGGAAGCACAGTGGTGTAGTAGTTACTGTACTTTCCGGTGTATAAGGTGACCAGGCGTATAAGACGACCCCCTAATTTTACTGTTTTTCTACAGTTTTTGCCTATACTCACTGTATAAGACGACCCCCCCCCTTTCGAGGCTTTTTTTTTTTTTCAAATATAAATTTTATTAATGCCCAACATGGGCCAAAGCATTACAAACAGATTCAGCAATACATTCAAAGGATATCAGCAATATTAGAAGGTAGAGGTAAAAATCGGGGTCCAACACGACTGCCATAACAAATATCATATAGCATATCTTCCAGCCAGAACCCCTTAAATAGCATTTCGAGGCCGTAGGCCTCTTCCGACAGTGAGACCTCTATGTGGTTTCAATCTAGACCCCAGGGCCCCACTCCCCCCCGACCCCCCCCCAACCAAACCGCGTCCGCCCAAGGCGGAGGGGGGGGCCTGAGGGGAGGGGGGCCCCAACTAAAGGAGAGAGAGAAAGAGAAGAGAAAGAAAAAAAAAAGAAAAAGAGGGGGGGTAGTGAGAGGTAGAGGTAAGAGAGAGAAGGGGAATAAGATAGAGATGGGGTGGGGGGGGTGAGGACGGACAGGGTGATTGGGGGGAAGGGCCGGACTCCGGAGAGTAATCGGGAGAGACCGGTCGAGGCAGGTCGACCCCCGTAGCAGCTATATACGGGGCACTGATTTCCTCAGGTAACCCTAAGGGCAACACCTTCTGAGGAGTAGATAAAATGGTTCCACAGCTCCCATGTATCTTTAAATTTTTCCTCCTGTTGTCTTGCAGACAACACCAAATCCTCCATTGCCTTAATTTCCTCTACCCGGCGTATCCAGCTGGCCACCGTTGGTGGCGCTGGGCTTTTCCAGTGTAACGGAATGCAGGCCTTTGCGGCATTTAATAAGTGGCATATGAGGGAGTTTTTGTATCGCTTAGTTGACATAGTATTGACATGTAGAAGGAAGAAGGCCGGGTCATCAGGAATATTATATTCAGTGAATTTCTGAGCTATAAGCCTGACCGTTGACCAGAAATGAGACAGCTTTGGGCATGACCAAAATATATGTAACAGCGTACCTCTGTCTCCTTGACATCTCCAGCACAATGCGGAGGAGCCAGGATAGAAGGTATGCAGGGCGTGTGGGGTAAGGTACCACCTCGTCAACAGCTTGTAATTGGTTTCCTGTAGTCTCGTACATATGGAGGTTTTCAGGGCAAACAATACAATACGCTGAATCTGGGGGGTGTCAAGTGTGCAATTTAGGTCCCTTTCCCATTTAGTTATGTGGGCCGGACGTATAGGTCCCACTGGGGAGATCAGGAGGGCATATATGGTGGACAATCTCCTTGGGAGCACCCCCTCACCCGAAAAAAGAATCTCGAAGGGGGTGAGTGGCCTGGCAAACTCTCGTGGGTTGGGTAATGACTCCAAGAAGTGTCTCAGTTGGATTGCTGTCCAAAACGGCAGTTGGAAAGCACCCCCCTCCTCCTCTCAGCATGTTCAGTGATGGCCAACATTCATTCACTAGAAAGTGTCTTGCTTGCGTGCAGTGTATGCCCTGAAAAAACATTCCTGGCCTGGGGGGACTGCCCCGGTGGGAATTTTGGATTTCCCGAAATAGGATATAGGGGAGACTTAGATGTGGGATAGGCCTGTAAAGAAAGTGCCCTCGTCCCTACTTGAAGTGTCGTTCCTATAAGTGGGTGCTGTTTGATGTCTGCCGATAGATTATCGTAGCACCAGACAGCTCCTTGTAAGGGTACCTGTGTCTGAGATTGTTCAAGATGTGTCCACAGTTTCAGGTCGGAGTGGCGGCACCAGTCCACCATCCTACCTAGGTGTACAGCCTGCGAATACTTCTTCACATCTGGAACCGCCAGCCCCCCCTCCAGCTTAGGTAGAGATAGCAGGGTTCGGGGTAATCTCGGCTTCTTATTTGCCCAGATAAATTTGTTAAACTGGCTACGTGTTTGCTTAAAGAACGCCGCAGGGATGTGAATGGGAAGTGCCTGTAGTAAATAGAGGAATTTGGGCAGAATGCACATTTTAATAAGGTTGCAGCGGCCGAACCATGAATGGAGGCCTTTGTGCCAGGAGTCCAATAGGGTCTGGGTCTTGATCAATAGAGGAGGGAAATTTAGGTTGAAGGTATGTTTAAGATCAGCCGGGACCCGGGGGTACCTAGGTATTTCAACGAGGTGTCTGTCCACTTGAAGTTAAAGTTGGATCTTAATGTTTGCGCAGCAGTTCGGGAAAGCCCCACGCCCATGGCCTCCGATTTACTGTAATTGATTTTAAGGTTGGATATGCTTCCGTAATTGTCGAATTCCTTAAGCAGATTAGGGAGGGAGATTAGCGGATTAGTGAGGGAGAACATCAAGTCGTCCGCATAGGCCGACACTTTATATTGGGAGTCCCCTACCTTAAGGCCTACAATATCCGGGTTATTTCTAACCCTACAGAGAAATGGCTCCAATGAGAGGGCAAAGAGGAGGGGCGACAAAGGGCAGCCCTGCCTAGTCCCGTTCCTAATCGGGAGTGGATCAGACAGGATTCCGTTAACCTTAACCTGTGCTGAGGGGGTGGTGTAAATCTGTGCTATCCATCTAGACATGGTACCCCCCAATCCGACGTGTTTGAGGACCGAGAACATATATTCCCAGTTGACCCGGTCAAAGGCCTTCTCCGCGTCGGTGTTCAAGAAGACCGACGGCACATGGGTCTGATTGGCCACATGTACCAGGTTTAGCACTTTGATCGTACTGTCCCTGGCTTACCTAGTGGGAATGAATCCCACTTGATCTAAATGGACTAGCCTTTGTAGATGTCCGGCCAGACGGATCGCTAAAATCTTGGTAAATAGCTTTAGGTCCGTATTTAGAAGGGAGATCGGCCTGTAACTGCTGCAAACCAGGGGGTCCTTGTCCTCTTTAGGGATAACTGTGATATGTGCCCGCAGCGTATCACCTGCGAAGGCTGCCGTACTCCCTAGCTTGTTATAGAAGGACACCATATGGGGGCTCAGGGCAGGGAAGAACGTTCTATAATACTGTATGGTAAGGCCATCTGGCCCCGGAGCCTTACCCTGCTTGGTTGAGGCCAGAGCCGCCTCCAGCTCTTCTGATGTTATGGGGGCCTCTAAATCGGTTACAGCTTCCGGTGTCAGTGAAGGCATTTGGGCCGAGGCTAGATATGCCTCCACCAGGTGTTGCGTTCTGGGAGGGGCCTGAATGTTATATAGGTTTGCATAGTACTCCTTAAATGTATTAGCTATGTGTTGTGGAAGGCTGACTTTCGCATCCGCCGCCGTCTTGATGTGGGGGACGTAGGTTTGCCTTTTCAAGTCTGCGACCGCCCTGGCCAGGACCCGCCCACATTTATTTCCCGACTCGTAAGATACGAGGCGACATTTCTGTAGCGCAGCTTTGGCCCTGTAATTTAGGAGTTCGTTAATTTGGGAGCGAATAGATGTCAGTTCTGCTTCCCCTTGAAGGTCGGGGGAGCTCTTATGTCGCATATCCGCGTCGTGGAGGTCTGCCAACAACTTTTTCAGCTGTTCTCCCTTTTCCCTTTTAATGCGCGAGCCGTGTTTTATAAAGATTCCCTAATTACCGCCTTGTGCGCCTCCCATACTGCTCCAGGGGTGCAGTCCGCCTCCGTGTTTATTTGGAAGTAAAAACCTAACTCCCTGTTAACCTCTTCCAGCACCACTGGGTCCTGTAGGAGGCTTTCGTTTAACCGCCAAAAGCGATTCCTACGTAAGTGGTGATCAGAGAGCCTATATGTCAGGGTGACAGGGGCATGGTCGGACCAAGTCCGAAGTCCAATGGAGGATTTCAGTACTGCGTGTAATTGGCCGTGTGGTATGAGGAAATAGTCTATCCTGGAGTATAGTTTGTGGGGAGGGGAGTAGAACGTGTAGTCTCGTTCTCCCGAGTGCTGGAGACGCCATACGTCGATCAATTGTGCGTCATGGAGGTCCCTGACTATTTGCTTGCGAGTCCTCGACGATAGAGAGGATGTTCCCGAGGACGTATCGACACTGGGGGATAGCGGGACATTAAAGTCCCCTCCTAGAATAAGTTGGCCCTCTCGAAAGCGGGACAGTTTTGAGAGAGCTTGGCGTATGAAGGTGTCTTGGCCAACATTTGGGGCGTATATGGTTGCAAACGTCAGTAATGTGTCTCCTATCAGGCCTTTGATAAATGTATACCGTCCCTTCCCATCTACTAATGAGTCCCGAAGGGACCATGGTATCTTACTGGACATGAGAATAGTAGTACCTCTAGACTTAGAGTTGTAGGTGGAATGGTAGGCCGTGGGGAAGAATCTGTTTTTGAGGACCGGTAATCGGTTGTCCTTAAAGTGCGTTTCCTGGAGGAATGCTACGTCCACCCGCGCTTTCCTTAAATCAGCCATCAGCATACGTCTTTTTTCGGGGGTGTTTAGGCCCTTTACATTAAGGGAGTATACCGTAAGGTCGTCCATCCTCAACGCCGCTTAAGAGAGAGAAAGAAAAAAAAAGAGAGAAAAAAAAAAAAAAGGGGGGGGGGGGGTACTAACCAGGCTCTAGGGAAGAGTGGGGGGATGGAGAGGAGAGAGTGGGGGGAGGAGAGAGGGGGAGAGAAATAGGTCACAAACCTCAGTAAAAGGAAGAGAAGAAGGAACAGGAAAGAGAAACACACACTAGAAAACGGGGAAAAACAGCTAATGGCAGACTATCTGCGTACCTTAGCACAGCTCAGCCTAAATGGCCAAGGGGTGTGCCTTCCTATGTGGGGGCGTAGCTGGAACAGGCCATAGAGCGACGCCCCCGACCCATCCCGCCCCACCGAGGTCCAGAGAGCTGTACAAAAACATCTTCGGATTCCCGGATCTACCGACCCTCCCCCCCAAAACTCGTGGAGGGGGGAGGGGAGGTGCCGGGGCCCCTACATCCATCGCCCGTCCCCCTAGGCAGGCCCCCCACACATCACAACATCCCCCTACACCCTTTACATATAAATCCCTGTGGATACCATTCATCTTGGAGTAGTCTTGTATTATTGTTTTCCGTTTTTTGTGTAGTTTTCTTTATTATTTAAATCCCTGGTGAGTTTTCGCCTTACAGTACTGGCTTTTCAGATCTTGGAGTAAAAGCATATCTTGACATATAGATTACGTACAGTTTCCCATTACTTGCCAGAGGATATCTGTTATGGGCACAGGGTTCAGTGTGCATTCGCTGTTCACATCCAGATATGGGAGATTTCCGGTCATTGGGGACACCCCCGAAGATCTCACTGCAGGGAGGGATGTAAAAGCAATGCAGCAGGGGGGGGCCAGCCCCGGGGGGGCAACAAGAACTGTCAGGTGAGGGATAAAACTGTCAAATGAAAGGCAAAGAAACGGGGGGGCCAGAGTGGACGAGAAGGAAAAATAAAATAAAAAAACTTAGAGATAGAGGGAGGCTGGCTATGACTCACGTGACCCCTCCGAGCGTAGCTGGTCTCTCGATCTCTCGGCGCTGCCGTCTGTGGTCCGGGCTGAAGATGTCCCTCGGGGGGAGTGTGATCCGGAGCGGCCACCGGTCTGTGGCAAAAAGACAAGCCAGTTCGGGATCCTTATGGGGTCAGCCGCCAAAAACTCAAACAGCCCCGGTAGGTCACGTGGGGAGCGAAGAGTATAGGCGCGCTGGTCTCTTCGGAACAGCACTGAAAGCGGGTATCCCCAGCAGTACGTGGCCCCATGTCGGCAAGCTAATACCGCTTGTTATACAACACATCAAATGTGAGTGCATTAGCTTTTTATCTTTTTGAAAGAATAAATCAATCTCTGGTATCACGCTATGGTCCTTATTTCTCTCTTACATTCCGGTTAACATCGCGATTCAATTGAGAAACACCGCAGTGACAGTACAGAGGGTCAGGAGGGAGACCTTAAATCCCCGCGCACAGAGTGACCCACATAGCGGTCATAACACATGGTAAGGAGACTACAATACCTCACCTGGGTGCATTTTCATGGTGGATCGGTTTCATTCTATTCCCACCCCACACATATGGATGACTAATTGGACTTTCCTTTGGAATTTCTTTTCTTGATTGATTGATTGGACACCATTTAAGGACTTTTCTTTTCACCATATAATTTTTCAACACACTTACATTGTTCACGTACCGCATGAGTTGTTTTTTGTGTTAATTTACTTTATACATAACCTTTGTTGTTTATGTTAATTTCGAGCTTAATCTGCAACCACTGAACATAGCTCTTCTAATCATCCAGCGCCGTATCCACTTTTCCTATAATTCGGGCTAATTCTAGCACCGGGCGGAGCATTGCCCTCCGCTGTAGCGTGGCTCGGGAGACGTCCGGCAGGATCTTCACCGCCGCTCCATCGAAGTCGATATCACCCGCCTCCCAGGCCCTGCGGATGATCAGTTCCTTGTGCGTGTAGTGGTGGAGCCGGCATATCACGTCTCGCGGTCTGTTGGGGTCCTGGGATCTCGGCCCCAACGCTCGGTGGATGCGGTCGAACTCCATTCTCGTAGGAAGTGGGTCTCCCGGGAGGCTGCGGAAGACGGCTGTGGCGGTGTCAATCAGATCTTCTGGGCCCGTTGCCTCTGGTAAGCCCCGCAGACGAAGGTTATTCCTTCTGCTCCTATCTTCCATTTCTTCCATGTGGAGTTGTAACATTGTGGCAGCGTCGATATGTGCATCTTGGAGGTGCTCCAGGGATGTTACTCTCTGTTCCAGGTCCGCCACCGAGGTCTCCCCTGTAGCAAGCCTTGCACCCAGGGCGCCCAATTCCCCCCTGACCTCACGTATGTCTTTGCGGTGCTGGGTCTCAAGCCGGCTTACTATTGATTCAATGTCTGTCCTGGTAGGGAGGGATCTCAGGATCGGCCACATCTCGTCTGCATCCCCGGGTCTCGAGGGTGTCATAGGAGGGGCTGTCACGCTTGGTCGTAGTGCGGCGGGATCTTCTGAGTAGGAGTCGGATTCCCCTGATGCTGCTGGGGATGTCGGCTGGCTCTCCATAGCCCGCGCTCCACTCGTCTCCGCGTGCTTCCGCCATCTTAGATCCAGGGGGGGGTGAGCCGTGTCTGAACCAAAAATTGATCGATAGCTCCTCCGAGATCCCCCGGCTTCACCACCTTAGACTTCCCCTTCGTTCTCCTCTTCCTTGCATACATTCCAGGGGCAGTGTAGTAGTATATTAGAGCAAGATAGACCCGGCAGGTCGGGAGAAGGTCGGGAGCTCAAAAGCAAAGCGTCCTCACACGGCCATGTCCAGGCCACGCCCCCCCCTTTCAAGGCTTTATATTTTCTATATTTCCTTCTTGCTGGAGCCATACCGCACTGAGCGAATCACGGGCGATCGATGTATTCTAATACAAAGCCTGCTCGTATTGGCAAAGGCTGTAACATCATCAGCCCGTGCCTCTCTGACTTTATGTAGCCTGCTCAGATTGGCAGAGGTTGTTACTCCAATCTGAGCAGACTCTGTATTCATTAATAGAATACATCGCTTGCCGGGATTGGCTCAGCGGTGTATACTGTGTGTAGCCAAAGTATTGCCACACACCTGGCGAGCTGACATACAACGGGCTGCATTTTATACCCCGCGTATAAGACAACCCCTTTTTTTTGGCCGTTCTTTTTTAGTAGCACTTCCACCTAACAACACATGGGTTGACAGTTCAAATCCCACCCATAACACTACCTACCTGGAGTTTTTAATGTTGTTTCCTGTGCCAGCATTAGTTTTCTCCGGGTATTTCAGTTTCCTCCCACACTCCAAAGACATGCTGTAGGTTAATTCAATCCC
>JAJQKJ010001192.1:0-86244 GCA_029574335.1 Rana kukunoris
AAATGATTGCGCTATATACCTCAGGCACAGACCTTTTTATCTTCTGTAAGTCAGAACATTCCCATTTCATTAATTCCCCATAACTAATGTCATCCCATATTGGCAGGGCCGGCTCTACCATGGTCCAAAGCAGCACTTTCCAGGGGGTGGAAAACTGACGCCCACCAGCCAGCCGTTCGTTCTGCCGCTCCGCTGCTCTCACACTGTGAGAAGAGAGCTTGGTGCTGAAGTGACAGTAGTGTGCCGGCAGAACACTCGCTGCCCAGGGGGCAGCAGGCTGATGGGCGGGGGAGCAGAGAGATGAGATCTCTCGCTGCCCCCCCCCCCTTGCAGTTCTGCCAACACTGTGCAGTGCAGGCAGCAGAGTGATTACATCATCTCTCTGCTGTCTGCCTTCACTCTGGGACACAGAAGGTGAAAATCTGCAAGGTGTGGCAGATGACATTGTGACAATCCAACATGTGGCAAGCAGAGGCGGCATCAGATTAGATGCTGGTGTTATTAAGGCGATCTTGGGTCAGGCAGTTTGTCAAGACCCTGGGTTTGGCGCACATTATCCTTGTGGATAAAGTAGGGACAGGTCACCTGTCTCAGACGGTGCTTGGCATCAGGAAGAGGATTCAGACAAGTAGGGACACACCTTTCATACTGGAACCCCATTTCCACTTGGGAGTGGCCTAGCCGGGCTGAATTCAGCCCCTAGAGCAGGGGTGCTAAACTCTATTTCCTTGTGGGCCGCATTATAACTGCCCTTTTGAGGGCAATTATATCTGTAAGATTAAATGTTCAGTGCATCCCTTCCCCTTACATTGGATGTCAAGAGCCACCCCACCATCAGAAGTTGAGTCCCCCGCTCTCCCTTACAACACAGTTCACCCCCCTTTCCTACTGCTGGGAAGAAGCTGGATGCATTGCTTAAAAGCAGAAGGTAAGGGTCTGGAGGAGAGGTGCGAGGGCCACGTGAAATGGCCTGGAGGGTCATATTCGGCCCGCGGGCCTTGTGTTTGACACAGGTGCCCTAGAGTAATGCTGTTGGCACACCTGAGACTTGCAGCTAATACTGCTGTCAGTACTACTCTGAACACTAAGTATTAGGAGAATCGGGACAAATATGATGGAGGGGCAGCAGGACGGTGATTTCCTTAACTTGGTTGTGGATTGGTGCCAGGAAATGGAGACAAGGTCTTTTTAGTGATAAATGAACTTAATGGAGGTTTACTAAAACTAGTGCACACAATCTGGTACAGCTTTGTATAGTAATCGACCAGCTTACAGGTTGTCAAAGACTCAATTGAACATGCTTAGGTTAGAAGCTGGTTATGCACTTTTGCACCAGTTTTGGTAAATCTACACCAATGTATTGGTATGGATTTGCGTAAGGCCCGGTTCAGACTGGTGCAACATGCGCTCCGACTTTGAGAGCACATATATAAAATCAGTGTTTCCCTATGAGAACCGTCTTAACTGGTCTGACTTTTGAAAATGTTCCTGCACTACTTTGGTTTGACTTGGGTCCAATTTCAGCCCATTGCATTTAATGGAAGTCTGATCACCAGGGCTTTTTCTGGGGGAACTGGTGGATCCAACTTGCAACCCTTTGTGCCCGCTCACCACAATATGTAAACCAGAAGTTAGAGTCAATGTAAAATGTATTGGAAAAAAGAGGCCCCCCTCAATCCATACCAGACCCTTTATCCGAGTATGCAGCCTGGAGGGGTCCCATGTGAATAAGTATGAGGTACATACTACACCTACCCATTCACCCCAAAAAAAGTATAAGAAAAATGGGAGACAGTTTCTGACCACTCAGAGAAAGGACCAGAGGTGAATATGGAATTTAATTTGGTAGCCACCAGTAGACCCAAATGAAAAAGAGAGCACTCGATAGAATAAAAATCGAATTCATTATATAATCATGGTAAAACCATTATGTAAGAACAGAGATGGAAAACAAGTATTCCAATGTATATACATGGTATTGTCCCAAATAAATGTGTCCTAGGGGGAAACAAGAGAACCTAAAGGTATACCCATAGATATGATGGACACTGTGGTGGGTCTATAGAGAAGGTCCTACATATCGGGGCAAACATCGAGGAAATCAGATTACTGAGGGATCGCTACCTGTTTCACTTTGCAGCTTCCTCAGGAGATCCATGTTTCTCAAATGCAATCGGATAAAAATAGGAACACCAAGCCCAAAGCCACCTGGGGAAATGAAGAAACAGTGCACAGGTAGCCCCAATGTGAGAGTGCATCAGGTATGTATCAGCCAGAAAAGGGAGCTTGCCCTTCAGTAAGAGCATACACCCTGTGAGTGTAACGCACTCTACTAATATTTGTGCCGATCCTGACTGTAATTGAGCCTCCCGAATCAGGTAAAGACAGGTTTCTGACAACTCCTTTATTAAAAATGTGATGCCCCCCCCCCCCCATGGTAGCTCCAATGTCGATCACTATTTCTGCTGAACCGATAAAAAAAAAAACACTCCTACCCTGACAAAGGTTGCCGCCCTTCTGACAGTTCTTATATAGCTATTGGGCGTGGCCAAGCAGTAATTTAAACCGGAGACCCCACCCCATGTGACATCACTGCCCAGGCATGATGGGTTAGTGATGTCACAAGGCACGGTGTCGTTGGATGAGATGACATCACCATACCCCATACTATATAAGAACTGTCAGACACCTGGGCTGTCAAAACAGTGGGAGACTTTGTTTTTGTTTTTTTTGGGGGGGGGGGGGGTTGTGTCGGCGACAGTTATCGTGATTAACAGTGGATGGAGCTACCATGGTGGACATTATTAATTTTTAATGAAGGACTTGTCAAACTGCCTCCTGTTTTTCTTACACTAAACTGTTTTTTTTGGGTGAATGGGTAGGAGTACTATGTACTTCATACTCATCCATATTGGATGGATCGGAATCTAAGGATCCCTTTGTTTGAGCTTCCAGATTCTGATAAGCCTCCTGCCTGTAGACCCCCACAGTCCAGGATCATGGTGAAGAGGCCCTTGTCCCCATCAACATGGGGACAAAGTTCTTTGGTGTGGGGGGCAGAGCCCCCCATGTTGAGGGTATGTGGCCTGGCATGTTTCAGGGGGGTGCCTGCCAGGCTGTATCCTCAGATAATGGTTTGGTATGGATTTTCGGGGGACTCCACTTTTTAAATATTAGTGCAGGGTTCCCCTCACAATCCATACCAGACCTAAGGGTGTGCTCGTTATGAGGGGCTCCTGCCATCCACACAAAATGTTTCTACTACTGCAGACCTAAGTTCTCCATTATTAGGGGCTTCCATCATAATTTCCCTGCGTTCCCAGATCTACCCAACATAAGGGGCTCTTACCATTCCTGTGCTGATTTTCAAGGTATTCACAGCTGCTGTGTCCATTCTGAGAGGGTCTCACCATTCTTATTTTGAGTTCCAGGCCTGAGTAGTCTGAACACTTGTGCCCATTATAAGGAGTTTACACCTCCCATGTGCTGAATTCCCAGGTCTGCCCATTGCTTCCGTCATCCACATGAAGAATTTCTGTCTCTACAGACCTATGTTGTCCATTTTCAGGGGTTTCCATGATCCTTGCACTGAGTTCTTAGGTCTGCACACCTGTTGTGGAAATTATAAGAGGTTCCCACCATCCTTGTGCTGAGTTCCCAGGTAGTCACAGCTTTTGTGCTCATTGTGTGGGGCTCCCACCATCCCTGTGCTGAGTTCCAGGTCTGAGCAATGGTTGTGCCCAGGATGAGGGGCTCTGACAATTCCTGCACTGAGTTCCCAGGTCTGCACACCTGTGCCAAGTACCCACGTATTCACAGCCACTCTGCCCATTATGAAGGGCTCCCACCATTCAGATCTGAGCAGTCTGAACACTTGTTGTGCCATTACAAGGGGTTCCCATCACTCCTGTGCTGAGTTCCTGGGTCTGCACACCTGCTGTGCCCATTATAAGGGACTTCCACCATCCATATGCAGAGTTTCTGGCTCTGTGGAGCTATTTTGTTCATTATCAGAGGCTCCCACCATCCCTGAACTGACTTCCTAGGTCTGCACAGCTGCTGGGTCCATTATGAGGGGGCTCCCACCATCCCTGCTGAGATTTTGTATTATGGACAAAGTAATTGGAGGAACTAGGACACACAAAGGTTAGCAGGGACAACCAACATTTCCAAGTGAACAGGAACAAAGCTGGAAACTATGGAATCTGATCTCACTGTTGGAGCGCCGAGAACATAAAAAAAAAACAGGACTGACTCAGCCTACCAGTCCCCACTGTGACTAAAATATCAGTTTTTGGTGGACTGACTTTTTGAGGTGACAATAAATAGGACCTTGCAGGAGAACAAGATCTAAGCAGATCCCAGCGATATAGGAGAGATTACAAACCCAATCCTTCCAACAACATCGCTGGTTGAAAGTCACTAGGACTAGCAAATGATCACCATTTGCATTAAACACGCCTCCAAATATAAAAATGGGCCCTGAAATATATCGCCCCCTATGGTATAAGCTACACTGGTATATTCAATAGCATCTTGTAGCTTTCCATTGCACATGATTGAAACATTGATCAGTCATGTGAGATTATGCTAATACATGTTGGTTGTATAGAGTACTCCATGGAGAGACATTTGTATCATCGTTTTTTTTGATCTCTTGCTACTCCTAGTGATTAATCCATAACAAATATAGTAGCGGGACTAAGATACTGAAATTCTCCTGTGTAGCTCCACTCAAATGAGGCGACTGTCAGCAAGTGGTTAACTGTCTCAGCATCAAGGGAACAACTGTATAGTTTAGCCAAATGCTGAATGAGGCAGACGTTTGGGTGTGGTGATGATTTGCCCCAGCTGGGGGTATTAGTGGCTGGTGGGAGGGGTATAAAGGGAAGCTCTGTCTTCCTGCCTCATTGTGTTGTTGGTCTTGCAGGCAGGATGGGTCTAGGAGTGAGGAGCTGCTGTAGTTGGCTGTTGGTTTTGGCCCTGATTTATGGACCAGGGTTTGGATGTAGTGGGGATGGAGCCTTGGTGAGACATAGGCGCCAATCAGACTGGTGGAGGAATAACCAGCGGGTTGTACCTGGTCAGAGCCAGGGGTCTTCTAGAGGGGGATCTGGTGGGATTTACTCAGGAGCTAATGCAGTATATGGGTTTGGGGCTTCTAGAGGTGGGGCTCAGAGGGGTTCAACAGGTGGACGTGCTGGTGGGATGCCCCGCCAGCAGCCCCCGACTGTAGGTTACTCTAGTTCCCCCATCAGTGTCCAGTGTGAAGAGGACCGCATGGTGGTCAGTGTTATGATGGACTTTTATGGGAATGGAAAGCTGGTGAAATCTTCTGATCTGAGCCTGGGACCCCAAGGCTGCAAGCCGAACACCCAAAGTGCTGATGAAGTTATCTTCCAGATTAATCTCCAGGACTGTGGCAACACTGTGCAGGTAATTCCCTTTCCATTCCATAATTTTATTAAATACAATTTTTGTAATTTCTCCCCCCCCCCCCCTTGATTTCAGTAAAAGTTCAAGCTGTGCTGTCTTCTGGGACCTGTGTCTCTCACAGAAGACAGCAGGGGGGAGCAGAGGAGGTATCTGACATGGCGTAGATCACTGCGATCTATGCCCGAAAGTGGGAGCAAATGCCTGTATTTGACATGTATCTGCCCCATTTATCTCTCTATCTATGCCTGGATGTGGGAGCGACTACCTGGCTTAGACTGGTATCTGCTTCTGCCAAATGTGACACTGGAGGGGGTAAGGAATTGGATTCCAAAAAGCGGAAGTTCAATTTTTTTTTTTTTTTTTTTTTTTGGGTGGAACTCTGCTTTAAGCCTAAAATGCTTTCCATACGATGACCTACTTGTGTAGACATCCTCACTTACTGCTGCCATCTTGGATGTGATATCTGCAGACTAGGAGCCATTACTTGGTATCAACCTTTTACCTAGTAGCTGTATGAAAAGTTGCAATGTAGGGAGGGGTGGAGGAGCTGGGCCAGCAGAGTAAAAACATTTTTTTTTTATAATTGAGGGGTGTAAGGAGGGGATACTGTGCTGTGGAGTTGACAGGTTCTCAAATGGGCTAATCTGTTTGTGAAAATGCATGTGTGGGGTGTTTGGGGGTTTTCTTTTTTTGGATGGTATTTAGAACCTGAAACTATTTTAAAGCAAACCTGTTGGAGTCCTCAAATGTAGTTGCATGGCTGTTCTGATTTGCTAGCCTAAGTTTTTGAATCTAAAAGGTTTATCCTCATAAGCATGATGGTTAAGTGACTAGTCTTGGCTATGGGACACATCCATTGTCTACATTGCCACACAATTGATGTGCCCCTTGTCTAACTCATGAGTAGCACTGCAGTGTCTATAATGTTCTGATCTCTTCTACAGATGATGCAAGACTGGGTGATCTATGCTACCAACCTGACCTACAGCCCGACCTCCTCCATTCCAATCATCAGAACCAACCCAGCCGTGGTCCCCATAATGTGCTACTACCACCGGTGAGTGTACTCTAGGATACAATGCAGGTCCTAACAATGCATCTTTCCTGGTGAATATCTTAAGGCAAAAACATTTGAATAGTGACCAGCACTTGTGTCTCAATTCAAGAAATTCTCAGTTTTATTTGTTAAAACAGGGTGTGAATGGGATTTTCTTCAATGACTTGCCACTGCAACAAGGGTGTCCATTGTGGTGATTGCCTCCTAGGCCTCTTTGACTACTCCAAAAATGTTTGGGGTTTACCTTGGGTTCAGTCCTGTTGGTAACTAATTTGCTTATTGGGGGGTACAGACAGCAAAAACCTGATGGGCCTTAAGCCTTGTAAGCTATTAAATGTGTGGCCTATTCACTTATCAGTTGTGGGTTCAATGCCCCCTACTAAACTGCTGCAGGCCGTGCACCACAACCCAGAGGCTTGGCTTAAGTCTGATTTTTGGCTGGTTGTGTTGGCAGCCCATTTGGTTATACCAGTCTACCTTGACCACTGCTGGTGTCATTTTGGATATTTTTCATATTCCAAAAAAAGTGATTGTTGGCAGAATGACAACCTCCAAACAAGTTAGCAATGGCAGCTACCATGATCAGGGGGGTACAGGCATATCTCCCGACTTTTTGAGATGGAAATGAGGGACACCTATCAGCAAAAGTATGCAGGCAACCCTGGCTCTCGGAATTGTCTTGTGGTGTTGAGAGTGGGGGGGGGGGAGTTTACGCGGGTTTGAGTTGTGGGGGGGACCGCTGGATTTGCCACTAATCACGGGGGTGGGTATCAGGGGATTTACCGCGAATCGCGGGGCATTCCGGCGAAATCCAGGACGGTTGGGAGGTATGGGTACAGGCAGTACACCTGTAAGGGCCCCGGAGGTTCCCAGGGCAACCCCCAATTCCTGGCCCCCTCTCCTCAATTTGCAGCAGCCGGTTCTCAATTTGAGGTGGTAACACCACCCCGGGTCTCTGCTCCAGGGGGTCCATGCCTTAAGCTGTGTAAGGGGCCCCGTAATTCCTGATGAGGGCCCAGGCCATGATGCTGTTCTAATGTGTTCCTTTAAAGTGACACCATTAACCACTTGCCGACAAGGCACTTGCACCCCCATTTCCTGCACAGGCCTTTTTTCAGCTTTCAATGCTATCGCACTTTGGCCTAGTACACGCGATCGGACTTCCATTGCGCAAATCAGAATTTTGTGCAAAGGGCGTTGGCCGTGAACTTGGTATGCATACTGATGCCAGAACCTTTTCAGCCTTCATACGCGAAACGACATGGTTCTTCAGCGACACTTTTTGGGCAATTTATAATAATTTTCGATAGTTGGCATTGGTTTGGAGCATGCGTGTTTACTTTGGATTTTTTTTTTCGAAGGACTTCTGTACACATGATTGGAAAATCTGACAAGACTGATCGTTGTCGGAAAATTTGAAGGCATGCTAGAAAACATTTTGTTGGAAATTCCGAAAAAACAATTGCCCCATGGAGCGTACAAACAGTCAGATTATCTGACAAAACCTGCCATAACACATTTGTTGACGGAAAATCCAATTGTGTGTACGAGGCTTTAGAATGACAATTGTGCGGTCATGCAACACTGAACATTTTTTTTTTTTAAATTGGGGCACAAACAAATGGTGCTTTCTTTTGGTATTTAATCACTGCTGGGGATTTTTTTTTCCTCAAGTAAATTTTGTAATTATGTAATATTCTCCACTGATTAGCTGGCACTGACTGGCATCACTAGTGGGCACTGATTGCTGGCAATGGAGGCCACTAATTGGTGGTGCTATAATGTAATCAGGGCACTGATCAGTGCCCTGATTACATGTTTTGTTGTCCCCTACAAGGTGAAGCTGCTGATCGGCTCTCCTCGCCAGTCGGTGTGAGGTGAGGTGCTGATTACCTGCATTCTGTGTTTTCATGTGATCGGCTGCACTTTGACACAGCCGATAACTTAGTTAAAGAGCCACATATGCGGCTATTCACAGAAATCGGGGTCGCTCCGTGTTCTAGCAACATGGCGTGCCTGTTTTGGGATGCAGTTGTGTGACATGATTCCCAGAATGAGAGCCACACAGACGCTGTCATTTGATGGTGGTTGGCAAGTGGTTAAATGGTTTAATTTGGATCTCCTGAAATTAACATGATTTCACTTCTGGTTCATTACTGACACTCCTGTTCTCTGTATAGGCATGCCAATGTGAGCAGCAAAGCCATTGAGCCAACATGGGTTCCATTCAGCACCACAGTGTCCATAGAAGAGAGGCTGTCCTTCTCCTTGAGGCTAATGACTGGTGAGTTAAGCAAAGAAAATAATTGGGAGGGGGGAGTATTGTCTGAACTTTACAATGTAATCTCCTGTCTTGTCTATAGAGGACTGGAGTGGCCCTAGAAGTTCTCCCATCTATCAGCTTGGAGATATTCTCTACATAGAGGCCTCTGTGGACACTCAGAACCATGTTGGACTGATCCTGTATATTGACCGATGTGTGACCACCATATCTCCTGATCCCACCTCTTCTCCTAGTTATGGCCTCATTGAAGAAAATGGGTAGGTTTTTGTTCTTTTCTGGGGGGTGTTCTGACATAATGACCCCACTTAACTGACCATTTTCTACAGCTGTCTAGTTGATGGAATGCAAGATGACTCCTCTTCAGCCTTCATCACCCCGAGGGTTGAGCCAGACAAGCTCCAGTTCACAGTGGATGCTTTCCGATTTCTAGGAAATGATGCCTCTCTGGTGAGGACAGTTTGCATTGACTGGTACAGATGGGTGCCTTGTAAGAACTGATAACCTTACTTTAAATACTTCCCAATCCAGATCTACATAACCTGTTACCTGAGAGCTGCTGCCACCACCCAGGTCCCTGATGCCATGAACAAGGCCTGTTCCTATAGCAAAGCCACACAAAGGTGAGATGGTGACTTAAAATGGTTGCCTGTGGTTCCATGGATTATTCCACACTTCCATTGTTGCGCGCCCCCTAAAGGTGGATGCCGCAACTGGAACCCTGCAAAGATTTTAGAACACATGACACCTGTCACAGATATACTCCCTCCCCAGCATGCCCTGCGAGGGAAGAACTCCTCCAATTGGCTGCTGGGGAAGACTTTCTCTGCCAGAAACCCCTCTGGCTCCAACTACCAACCAGAGATGATGCCACATCCCTAGAATGCAGACTGACCCAGTGGACCCTTCTGGAATGAGGTCACAATTTAGGTAAATCTTGAATGGGAGCAATGGAACGCTCCCAATCCAACTAACTTTAGCGTAGTGCCCATACTGAAAGTAAGGGAGCGCTACAAACTCCTTCCCAACAAGAGGATTGGAGCCGTCCCTCCATGCACATGGGATGTTTTTTGTTCTCCTAGGAGTGGGGCCATATCTCTGCTATAGAGGTCATGCATTAACCTGTATAGTGCCATGCCTCATGTCTTGATGTCTTGAGTGCAAGTCAGAAAGGGGGGGGGGGGGGGCGGGCAACTGTATTGCAACACATAAAACCAATGATCAACGCACTTGTGCAGGTAAGGTGTATAATTCCTTTTTATTAAAAGCATATCTTTAGCACTTGTTGCTGTTACTCAAGTGCACTATTGCATCTGGTAGGCATTGGCCCCAATAAGTTAAATGCTACTCTACAGCATTGGTTCACCGGAACTTCAAGTCTTGCTTCTAAATGTAGACTTGTCTAACAATTGTCTTCTCTAGCTGGTCTGCAGTTGAGGGCCCCAGCAGTATCTGCCAGTGTTGTGGTACCGGCACCTGCAGCAACCCTACTGCTCTGGTTTCCGGAGGAAAGGGGCAGATTTGGAAGACCGAGAGGCAAGAGGGACATCTTGGATGGTGAGTTATTAACTAGAAGCTGCTAGATGCAATGTTATGAATGTAGGTGATGTTAACAGGTATTGGAGTAACTTTTAACATGACTTTCAAATTGGTATTGGCTGCCGTAAATGTATAAAGTCCCATAATGGGCATAAATGCCAAAAATTCAAATGGTGAATCACTCTTCAAAGTGAAGGTTAGTGGCTCTTTTCAGGGTAGTCATGATGCCAACAATTCACAAACGCAACATGACCAATCCCTCCACCACAGCCCACATACCAGATGGCAAGCGGTATGATTATGGCTTGATGCCCAGGTCTTGATCACCAATTAGAATTGGATGACTGCTCTTAACTGGGAAAAGCCTCTCCTATGATGGAGCAGGACAGATGGTCTAGGTCAGTGATGGCGAACCTTGGCACTCCAGATTTTTTGGTACTGCATTTCCCATTATGCTCTTGCACTCTGCAGTGTAGTGGAGCATCATGGGAAATGTAGTTCCAAAACATCTGGGGTGCCAAGGTTCGCCATCACTGGTCTAGGTACTTGAGACAGAGTCAGAGAAGCTAATCTCGTTCAATTGGGGGGGGTGGGGAAACTCTTAGTTTTCCCAGAAAGGAAAGACTCTCCATAGTGTGAAATTCGTTTTTTTTTTTTTATTAAAAAAAATAAGGTAATGCACATACACGTAAGAGCATGTAAAAAAGCCAGCTATAGTGTAAATTCCAGGAGCGGACTGACCATTGAGTCATTCGGGCACAGCCCGAGGGCCCCATGCCACTAGTGGACCCCCATCAGGGTTGCCAGGCTCACTAAAACCAGGGACAGTATGTACAAATTTTTTATTTTTTACATATGTCCCTACCGACATGCTTTTGATGTGAAAATCCAGAGATTTTAGCTGCCCCGCCTCTGCCTCCTGGCATGGTGGCCATCTGTAAAACCGGGGGCCCCATAATCTTCTAAATTCCCATCCTTCTCGGATTCTAGTAGGGTGGTGAGGTTGGCATGGTCCTGGGGCACGGGTGGCACAATGACTCGCCGCATTATATACCATATGCAACTGAAGCCCTGGCTCAACCTGAGCCTTGGGTGGGTATACCCCAATTTGCCATATGGGAGGGAAGGAAAGAAGAAAATTATAGCCTTACTAAAATTGTAAAAGTGCTATGAATGAAATGACGTCTCTTAATTACCGATCATAAAGGGATAACTTTGATATAAAATGAGGACCTCATCCCCCAACTGAAATTCTTTTGAGCAAAAAAGAAACTATACAGACAAACTTGGACTAAAAGAACATAATTGGACGGCTCATACTAAACAAATACTTGTAAAAGGACGCAACAGTTGCTAGTACAGCAAGAACACTATTGGCAAACCACTACGGCCACCATCCAATCGGGGTGTACCTGGCTGCCTGTGAGGGGGAGAAATCTGTCAGAACAGGGCTAGAGGGAACACTAATGAGGATGTAGTGTTCCTTAATTACTCGATGTGGTACAGATTGTGGTTGGATCCCTGCCAATGGGTTTCAAGTATTGGATATGCTTTCAAATTCAATTTTAATGCCGCGTACACACGGTCGTTTTTTGCGATGAAAAAAAACGACGTTTTTGAAACGTCACTTTCAAAGACGATGTTGCATACACACCATCGTTTTTTTCACAAAAAACGAGGTTACGTTCACCACACTTTTCCATTGAAGCTCGCTTCATAACTAGCTTCTGGGCATGCGCGGGTTGAAAAACGTCGTTTTAAAAGACGTTTTTGCTACACACGGTGACTTTTTGTGAAACAAAAAACGACGTTTTGAAAAACGACACAAAAAATTCAAGCATGTTGGAATTTTTTTTTGGTCGTTTTTTTTAAGACAAAAAACGACGTTTTGCCCACACACGATTAATTTAAATGACGTTTTAAAAAACGTCGTTTTTTTTCATCGCAAAAAACGACCGTGTGTACGCGGCATAAGAGTTGGGAGAGATTCTCCCAAGATGCTGGATCATAAGGCTTGGATCACACTAACAACCAAGGCATGTGACTTGCCGTGAGATTTAAAGGGCATCTGGACTGATGGAAGGGGCCCTGGCGATAGTCAGGGGGATCCTCTTGGTTTTTTCCTCACCAGGGACCTGGAAGGTTCACTAGGACTAGTGGAAGATCTAAAACCTGGCTAGGATACTGATGGCTTTATATTGCTTGTCACCAGTGGGAACCTTCCCACTGTCACTTCAATAATAAATAGAATGTGGGGGGAGAATCTCAACATCTCGTACCACAACCTAGGTAGTCAATCATTAGTTTCATCCTAATTCTGTCCAATAGTGACTGAAGGAACAATTTTATGGACATTGGTGTAAACGCTAAATTGTTGACTGCAAGCTCTTAAACTGCATGGAAACGTGTCTATTGACCTCTCACTTTTCTCCTGTTAAGAACCCCACACAGAAGAGGGACTCACTGTGACCACTCTGGGACCTCTGCTTGTGATTGGACCTTCACAAAGGAATGTTGCAGCTGCAGTGACGAGGGAAGAGTCTGCCCCTGCGGAGCTCTGGGTGTTGGTGGCTGTCGGATGTCTTAGTCTTCTTGTTGTCATGGTGTGTGCAGTGTTCATTGGGAAATCTCTGAAAAAGCCACAATATGTGTTGTCTGTGGAAAAATAAAACTCCATTTGATTACCATCTATTGACTTTAATGCCATGAATGTACGAGCCTCAAATGTATTTCTTACTATTGTTATAAAGGTATTTTTATGAGTGCTAGCTTTGTCTAACATGCTCCATTGGCATCTTTAGCCCAAAGATATTAATAGTAGAGACACCCCCCCCCCCTCCCAATATCAATTGAGTTTGGGGGCATCTCCATAACATGGGTATTAAATTAGCTGGGCGCCCATTACATCTAAGACATAGGGTTGTGTTTAAGCTTCCCGTTAAATAGCTTCTCAGGTATATATGTTCTATGTTAGATTTTTGCATAGGGGATAAAGAGACCATGGGGGACTGCTGACAGTACAGCTGCCCATTGGTCATCTGATATAGACCCCCCCCCCCCCCAAGCCTCATATCCAATGTGTCCTTGATGGCAAGTCCATTGATTCTTGAAACTTATTATAAAGTATACCATATTGTGAAATGAGACCCTGTTTAGTATATTTTTTTTTTTTTTTTTTGTATCCAGTATGGATATTTAGGAATGGTCCTAATCTCCTCTCCTCGCATGTAAGTTCAACTCGGGCGTTCGTAAAACAAACATGGGGTGCTTGCAGCAAGTTTTCCTGCCACAAGAGCACCCCATAATACACTTGCAATCAGTGCATTGACGGCTGCTGACTGGCCAATGTGTGCATCTGACCTGCATGATGTGCTGTTAACCATGATTGGCCACTACGGCTGCTGCTTACACAGCGGCTGTATATAGTGAATTGAGGTGTGTGTGTTCCTATAAATAAAATAATTGTGTATTGAAGTGGTTAAAAGAAACCCTATGACAGCATGAGGTCCCCAATCCATACTAGGCCCCTTGGGTATGGCATAGACTTTAAGGGGATCTCCACACAAATCATACCAGACCCTTATCTGAGCAAGTGGCCGGGCAGGCCAGGAAAGATGGAGGAATGAGCAGCCCCCCTCCTGAACCATACCAGGCTGCTTGCCCTTAACATAGGGAGGGTGCTTTGAGGGTAAGAGCCTCTTCCAGCAAGCCCAGTTGGTGGGTTCTGTGAGTGGGGGCTTATCTGATATTCCCCCCCCCCCCACCTGAAATGAGCATCAGGTACATTGACTGTGTAGGGGGGTACAAAGTCAATGTACCTTATGCCCATTCACATATTGGGGAGCCCCCCTTGTCAAAGGGGCTTCCAGATTCTCATAAGCACCCACCACAACAGCCAATGGCCAGGGAAGAGGATCTTGTCCCGATCAAGGTGGGGACAAGGTGCTTTGGGGCGGGAGATGCAGCGTGGACCTTATGCAGGTATGCGCCTTGTTTTTTTTTTATATATTGCTGGGGGGAGTCGATACATTACAGCCGTGAGCAAGTCTAAATTACTTTTTTTGTAACTTTGCAGCAGTACAGTAAAATACATGAGAAAGATGTGCCACTTTATAGCCAGACTAAGGTGAACCTCCCCCCACCGCACAGTATTTAAAGGAATATTACATTTTAATTTCACTATTAAAATCACTGCCCCGGGGAAAAAATTATAAAAAATGTTTGCATTGATAAATGTCTCCTGGGGCAGTACTCAGGTCCCATACACTTAATTTTGGATGGCAACTTGCATATAAGCCTTTAACATTGTCACTCTTGACTTCTCATGTTTGTATCCCATAGACTTTAAGGTTAGCTAAAACTTTTTGCCAGTTTGCAGTGTTCTGGTGGGGGGGTGGTGTTCGCCTCATCCCGTGTGTATATTTTCTATATATACAATTCATGGGAATGAGCCTGAGCGGCATGTCCTGAGACCTAAAAATTTAAAGAATCTTTGGTATGGGGGTCCCTTATTCAATACTTAATTGTACAAAGGTCATTCTGAAATGATTGCGCTATATACCTCAGGCACAGACCTTTTTAGTCTTCTGTAAGTCAGAACATTCCCATTTCATTAATTCCCCATAACTAATGTCATCCCATATTGGCAGGGCCGGCTCTACCATGGTCCAAAGCAGCACTTTCAGAGGGGTGGAAACTGACGTCCACCAGCCAGCCCGTTCTGCCGCTCCGCTGCTCTTCTCACTGTGAGAAGGGAGCTTGGTGCTGATGTGACAGTAGTGTGCGGGCAGAACACTCGCTGCCCAGGGGGGAGCAGGCTGATGGGCGGGGGAGCAGAGAGATGACAGCTCTCGCTGCCCCCCCCCCCCTCTGCAGTTCTGCCCACACTGTGCAGTGCAGGCAGCAGTGATTACATCATCTCTCTGCTGTCTGCCTTCACTCTGGGACACAGCAGGTGAAAATCTGCAAGGTGTGGCAGATGACATTGTGACAATCCAACATGTGGCAAGCAGAGGCGGCATCAGATTAGATGCTGGTGTTATTAAGGCGATCTTGGGTCAGGCAGTTTATCAAGACCCTGGGTTTGGCGCACATTATCCTTGTGGATAAAGTAGGGACAGGTCACCTGTCTCAGACGGTGCTTGGCATCAGGAAGAGGTTTCAGACAAGTAGGGACACACCATTCATACTGGAACCCCATTTCCACTTGGGAGTGGCCTAGCCGGGCTGAATTCAGCCCCTAGAGCAGGGGTGCTAAACTCTATTTCATTGTGGGCCGCATTATAACTGCCCTTTTGAGGGTAATCATATCTGTAAGATTAAATGTTCAGTGCATCCCTTCCCCTTACATTGGATGTCAAGAGCCACCCCACCATCAGAAGTTGAGTCCCCCCACTCTCCCTTACAACACAGTGCACCCCCTTTCCTACTGCTGGGAAAAAGCTGGATGCATTGCTTAAAAGCAGAAGGTAAGGGTCTGGAGGAGAATTGGAGCTCGGCTCCAGGAGAGGTGTGAGGGCCACGTGAAATGGCCTGGAGGGTCATATTCGGCCCGCGGGCCTTGTGTTTGACACCGGTGCCCTAGAGAAATGCTGTTGGCACACCTGAGACTTACAGCTAATACTGCTGTCAGTACTACGCTGAACACTAAGTATTAAGAGAATCGGGACAAATATGATGGAGGGGCAGCAGGACGGTGATTTCCTTAACTTGGTTGTGAATTGGTGCCAGGAAATGGAGACAAGGCCTTTTTAGTGGTAAATGAACTGAATGGAGGTTTACTAAAACTAGTGCACACAATCTGGTGCAGCTGTGTATAGTAACCAACCAGCTTACAGGTTGTCAAAGACTCAATTGAACATGCTTAGGTTAGAAGCTGGTTATGCACCTTTGCACCAGTTTTGGTAAATCTCCACCAATGTATTGGTATGGATTTGGGTAAGGCCCGGTTCAGACTGGTGCAACATGCGCTCCGACTTTGAGAGCACATATATAAAATCAGTGTTTCCCTATGAGAACCGTCTTAACTGGTCTGACTTTTGAAAATGTTCCTGCACTGCTTTGGTTTGACTTGGGTCCAATTTCAGCCCATTGCATTTAATGGAAGTCTGATCACCATTTTAACTGATCCAACTTGCAACGTGTTTAGAGGCAATGTAAAATGTATTGGAAAAAAGAGGCCCCCCTCAATCCTTACCAGACCCTTTTTCCGAGTATGCAGCCTGGAGGGGTCCCATGTGAATAAGTATGGGGTACATAGTACACCTACCCATTCACCCCAAAAAAAGTATAAGAAAAATGGGAGACAGTTTCTGACCACTCAGAGAAAGAACCAGAGGTGAATATGGAATTTAATTTGTTAGCCACCAGTAGACCCAAATGAAAAAGAGAGCACTCGATAGAATATAAATCTAATTCATTATATAATCATGGTAAAACCATTATGTAAGAACAGAGATGGAAAACAAGTATTCCAATGTATATACATGGTATTGTCCCAAATAAATGTGTCCTAAGGGGACACAAGAGAACCTAAAGGTATACCCATAGGTATAATGGACTCTGTGGTGGGTCTATAAAGAAGGTCCTACATATCGGGGCAAACATCGAGGAAATCAGATTACAGAGGGATCGCTACGAGTTTCACTTTGCAGCTTCCTCAGGAGATCCATGTTTCTCAAATGCAATCGGATAAAAATAGGAACACCAAGCCCAAAGCCACCTGGGGAAATGAAGGAACAGTGCACAGGTAGCCCCAATGTGAGAGTGCATCAGGTATGTATCAGCCAGAAAAATGGAGCTTGCCCTTCAGTAAGAGCATACACCATGTGTGTGTAACGCACTCTACTAATATTTGTGCCGATCCTGACTGTAATTGAGCCCCCCGAATCAGGTAAAGACAGTTTTCTGACAACTCCTTTATCAAAAATTTGATGCCCCCCCCCCCCATGGTAGCTCCAATGCCGATCACTATTTCTGCTGAACCGATAAAAAAAAAACACTTCTACCCTGACAAAGGTTCCCGCCCTTCTGACAGTTCTTATATAGCTATTGGGCGTGGCCAAGCAGTGATTTAAATCGGAGACCCCACCCCATGTGACATCACTGCCCAGGCATGATGGGTTAGTGATGTCACAAGTCTTTGGATGACATCACCATACCCCATACTATATAAGAACTGTCAGACACCGGAGCTGTCAAAACAGTGGAAGACTTTGTTTTTGGGGGGGGTTGTGTCGGCGACAGTTATCGTGATTAACGTTGGAGCTGCCATGGTGGACATTATTAATTTTTAATGAAGGACTTGTCAAACTGCCTCCTGTTTTTCTTACACTAACCTTTTTTTTTTGGGTGAATGGGTAGGAGTACTATGTACTTCATACTCATCCATATTGGATGGATCGGAATCTAAGGACCCCTTTGTTTGGGCTTCCAGATTCTGATAAGCCTCCTGCCTGTAAACCCCCACAGTCCAGGATCATGGTGAAGAGGCCCTTGTCCCCATCAACATGGGGACAAAGTTCTTTGGGCAGAGCCCCCCATGTTTAGGGCATGTGGCCTGGCATGTTTCAAGGGGGTGCCTGCCAGGCTGTATCCTCAGATAAAGGTTTGGTATGGATTTTTGGGGGACTCCACTTTTTAAATATTAGTGCAGGGTTCCCCTCAAAATCCATGCCAGACCTAAGGGTGTGCTCGTTATGAGGGGCTCCTGCCATCCACACAAAATGTTTCTAGCACTGCAGACCTAGGTTGTCCATTATTAGGGGCTTCCATCATAATTTCCCTGCGTTCCCAGATCTACCCAACATAAGTGGCTCTCACCATTCCTGTGCTGATTTTCAAGGTATTCACAGCTGCTGTGTCCATTCTGAGAGGCTCCCACCATTCTTGTGCTGACTTCCAGGTCTGAGCAGTCTGAACACTTGTGCCCATTATAAGGAGTTCACACCTCCCATGTGCTGAATTCCCAGGTCTGCACACCTGTTGTGCCCATTATAAGGCGCTCCCACCATCCACATGAAGAATTTCTGTCTCTACAGACCTATGTTGTCCATTTATAGGGGTTTCCATGATCCTTTGCACTGAGTTCTTAGGTCTGCATACCTGTTGTGGACATTATAAGAGGTTCCCACCATCCTTGTGCTGAGTTCCCAGGTAATAACAGCTGTTGTGCTTACTATGAGGGGCTCCCACCATTCCTGTGCTGAGTTCCAGGTCTGAGCAATGGTTGTGCCCAGGATGAGGGGCTCTGACAATTCCTGCACTGATTTCCCAGGTCTGCACACCTGTTGTGCCCGTTATGAGGGGCTCCCACCATTTCTGTGCCAAGTATCCAGGTATTCACAGCCACTGTGCCCATTATGAAGAGCTCCCACCATTCAGATCTAAACAGTCTGAACACTTGTTGTGCCATTATAAGGGGTTCCCATCACTCCTGTACTGAGTTCCTGGGTCTGAACACCTGTTGTGCCCATTATAAGGGACTTCCACCATCCATGTGCCGAGTTTCTGGCTCTGCGGAGCTATGTTGTCCATTTTCAGAGGCTCCCACCATCCCTGAACTAACTTCCTAGGTCTGCACAGCTGCCGGGTCCATTATGAGGGGCTCCCACCATCCCTACATTGACTTGCCAGGTCTGCACATCTGCTGAGTGCATTATGAGGGGCTCCCACCATCCCTGCTATTTTGAATTATGGACAAAGTAATTGGAGGAACTAGGACACACAATGGTTAGCAGGGACAACCAACATTTCCAAGTGAACAGGAACAAAGTTGGAAACTATGGAATCTGATCTCACTGTTGGAGCGCCGAGAACATAAAAAAAAAAAACAGGACTGACTCAGCCTACCAGTCCCCACTGTGACTAAAATATCAGTTTTTGGTGGACTGACTTTTTGAGGTGACAATAAATAGGACCTTGCAGGAGAACAAGATCTAAGCAGATCCCAGAGATATAGGAGAGATTACAAACCCAATCCTGCCAACAACATCGCTGGCTGAAAGTCACTAGGACTATCTAATGATCACCATTTGCATTAAACACGCCCCAAATATAAAAATGGGCCCTGAAATATATCGCCCCCTATGGTATAAGCTGCACTGGGATATTCAGTAGCATCTTGTAGCTTTCCATTGCACATGATTGAAACATTGATCAGTCATGTGAGATTATGCTAATGCATGTTGGTTGTATAGAGTACTCCATGGAGAGACATTTGTATCATCAGTTTTTTTTTTATCACTTGCTACTCCTAGTGATTAATCCATAACAAATATAGTAGCGGGACTAAGATACTGAAATTCTCCTGTGTAGCTCCACTCAAATGAGGCGACTGTCAGCAAGTGGTTAACTGTCTCAGCATCAAGAGATCAACTGTGTAGTTTAGCCAAATGCTGAATGAGGCAGCCATTTGGGTGTGGTGATGATTTGCCCCAGCTGGGGGTATTAGTGGCTGGTGGGAGGGGTATAAAGGGAAGCTCTGTCTTCCTGCCTCATTGTGCTGTTGGTCTTGCAGGCAGGATGGGTCTAGGAGTGAGGAGCTGCTGTAGTTGGCTGTTGCTTTTTGCCCTGATTTATGGACCAGGGTTTGGATGTAGTGGGGATGGAGCCTTGGTGAGACATAGGCGCCAATCAGACTGGTGGAGGAATAACCAGCGGGTTGTACCTGGACAGAGCCAGGGGTCTTCTAGAGGGGGTTCTGGTGGGATTTACTCAGGAGCTAATGCAGTATATGGGTTTGGGGCTTCCAGAGGTGGGGCTCAGAGGGGTTCAACAGGTGGACGTGCTGGTGGGATGCCCCGCCAGCAGCCCCCGACTGTAGGTTACTCTAGTTCCCCCATCAGTGTCCAGTGTGAAGAGGACCGCATGGTGGTCAGTGTCATGATGGATTTTTATGGGAATGGAAAACTGGTGAAATCTTCTGATCTGAGCCTGGGACCCCAAGGCTGCAAGCCGAACACCCAAAGTGCTGACGAAGTTATCTTCCAGATTAATCTCCAGGACTGTGGCAACACTGTGCAGGTTATTCCCTTTCCATTTCATAACTTTATTAAATACAATTTTTTTTTTTTCCCTTGATTTCAGTAAAATTTCATGCTGTGCTGTCTTCTGGGATGTGTCTCCCAGAAGACAGCAGGGGGGAGCGGAGGAGGTATCTGACATGGCGTAGATCACTGCGACGATCTATGCCTGTATTTGACATGTATCTTCCCCATTTATCTCTCTATCTATGCCTGGATGTGGGAGCGACTACCTGGCTTCTGCCAAATGTGACACTGGAGGGGGTAAGGAATCGGATTCCAAAAAGCGGAAGTTCAATTTTTTTTTTTTTTTTTTTTTGGGTGGAACTCTGCTTCAAGCCTAAAATGCTTTCCATATGATGACCTACTTGTGTAGACATCCTCACTTACTGCTGCCATCTTGGATGTGATATCTGCAGACTCGGAGCCATTACTTGGTGACAACCTTTTACCTAGTAGCTGTATGAAAAGTTGCAATGTAGGGAGGGGTGGAGGAGCTGGGCCAGCAGAGTAAAAACATTTTTTTTATTATAATTGAGGGGTGTAAGGAGGGGATACTGAGCTAGGGAGTTGACAGGTTCTCAAATGGGCTAATCAGATTGTGAAAATGCATGTGTGGGGTGTTTGGGGGTTTTCTTTTTTTGGATGGTCTTTAGAACCTGAAACTATTTTAAAGCAAACCTGTTGGAGTCCTCAAATGTAGTTGCATGGCTTTTCTGATTTTCTAGCCTAAGTTTTTGAATCTAAAAGGTTTATCCTCATAAGCATGATGGTTGAGTGACTAGTCTTGGCTATGGGACACATCCATTGTCTACATTGCCACACAATTGATGTGCCACTTGCAGTGGCGTAACCAGAGTCATGGGCGCCCGGGGCAGATTTTTTTTTCCCGCCCCCCCCCCCCCTTATATAAACATGATATTAGGGCTGCAGTGTGGAGTTCCCTATTAAGCTATGGACCAGGCCGGGCCAACACTCTACTCCAGCGGAGTCCCAGCCTGTGGCAGAGGCAGGGTGTGCGCTGGGGAAGACTTGGGACAGGCAGCCTGTCCCAGGTCTTCCCCAGCACACACCCTTCCTCTGCTAAACCATTCTCTCCCTGCATCACATCCCAGCGACGCTTACTTGCTTGGCTGAGCGGGAGTCCCTGCAGGCGCCTCCGGACTGCAGAGCGTGTCGCCGTCTTGGAGCCTCCGCAGCGCGCGCTGGTGTTATGCCAAACAGGGCATCCCCTGCATCCTTCCAGGTGTGCCCGTGCCGGCCGCTGGGAGGTATCGAGTGGAGGAGCCGCTCACTATACTATTCGCAGAGCTGCCGGTCGCTGGCGCCCCCCTCAGCTCAGCGCCTGGGGCAGACGCACCCCCTGCCCCCCTGGTTGTTGCGCCACTGGCCCCTTGTCTAACTCATGAGTAGCACTGCAGTGTCTATAATGTTTTGATCTTTTCTACAGATGATGCAAGACTGGGTGATCTATACTACCAACCTGACCTACAGCCCAACCTCCTCCATTCCAATCATCAGAACCAACCCAGCCGTGGTCCCCATAATGTGCTACTATTACCGGTGAGTGTACACTAGGATACAATGCAGGTCCTAACAATGCATCTTTCCTGGTGAATATCTTAAGGCAAAAACATTTAAAACAGGAACAGCACTTGTGTCTCAATTCAAGAAATTCTCAGTTGTATTTGTTAAAACAGGGTGTGAATGGGATTTTCTTCAATGACTTGCCACTGCAACAAGTGTGTCCATTGTGGTGATTGCCTCCTAGGCCTCTTTGACTACTCCAAAAATGTTTGGGGTTTCCCTTGGGTTCAGTCCTGTTGGTAACTAATTTGCTTATTGGGGGGTACAGACAGCAAAAACCTGATGGGCCTTAAGCCTTGTAAGCTATTAAATGTGTGGCCTATTCACTTATCAGTTGTGGGTTCAATGCCCCCTACTAAACTGCTGCAGGCCCTGTACCACAGCTCTGAGGCTTGGCTTAAGTCTGATTTTTTATTTTTTGGCTGGTTGTGTTGGCAGCCCATTTGGTTATACCAGTCTACCTTGACCACTGCTGGTGTAATTTCGGATATTTTTCATATTCCAAAAAAAAGTGATTGTTGGCAGGCTGACAACCTCCAAACAAGTTGGCAATGGCAGCTACCATGATCAGGGGGGTACAGGCATATCTTTTAACTTTTTGAGCTGAAAATGAGGGACACCTATCAGCAAAAGTATGCAGGCAACCCTGGCTCTTGGAATTGCCCTGTGTTGTTGAGGTTGGGGGGGGGGGGTGGTTACGCAGGTTTGAGTTGTGGGGTAACGCTGGATTTGCCACTAATCATGGGGGTGGGGATCACAGGATTTACCGCAAATCGCGGGACATTTCCGCTAAATCCAGGACGGTTGGGTGGTATGAGTACAGGCAGTACACCTGTAAGGGCCCTGGGGACCCAGGGCAACCCCCAATTCCTGGCCCCCTCTCCTCAATTTGCGGCAGCCGGTTCTCAATTTGAGGTGGTAACACCACCCCGGGTCTCTGCTCCAGGGGGTCCATGCCTGAAGCTGTGTAAGGGGGCCCCGTAATTCCTGATGAGGGCCCAGGCCATGATGCTGTTCGAATGTGTTCCTTTAAAGTGACACAATTAACCACTTGCCTACAAGGCACTTACACCCCCATTTCCTGCACAGGCCATTTTTCAGCTTTCAATGCTATCGCACTTTGGCCTAGTACACGCGATCGGACTTCCATTGCGCAAATCAGTATTTTGTGCAAAGGGCGTTGGCCGTGAACTTGGTATGCATACTGATGCCAGAACCTTTTCAGCCTTCATACGCGAAACGACATGGTTCTTCAGCGACACTTTTTGGGCAATTTATAATAATTTTCGATAGTTGGCATTGGTTTGGAGCATGCGTGTTTACTTTGGATTTTTTTTTCGAAGGACTTCTGTACACATGATTGGAAAATCTGACAAGACGCATCGTTGTCGGAAAATTTGAAGGCATGCTAGAAAACATTTTTTTGTCAAATTCCGAAAAAACAATAGTCCCATGGAGCGTACAAACAGTCAGATTATCTGACAAAACCCTGCCATAACACATTTGTTGACGGAAAATCCAATTGTGTGTACGAGGCTTTAGAATGACAATTGTGCGGTCATGCAACACTGAAGAACATTTTAAAAAAAATTGGGGCACAAACAAATGGTGCTTTCTTTTGTTGGTATTTAATCACTGCTGGGGATTTTTTTTTCCTCAAGTAAATTTTGTAATTATGTAATTTTTCTCCACTGATTAGCTGGCACTGACTGGCATCACTAGTGGGCACTGATTGCTGGCAATGGTGGCCACTAGTTGGTGGTGCTATAATGTAATCAGGGCACTGATCAGTGCCCTGATTACATGTTTTGTTGTCCCCTACAAGGTGAAGCTGCTGATCGGCTCTCCTCGCCACAGTCGGTGTGAGGTGATGCGCTGATTACCTGCATTCTGTGTCTTCATGTGATCGGCTGCACTTTGACACAGCCGATAACTTGTTTAAAGAGCCACATATGCGGCTATTCACAGAAATCGAGGTCGCTCCGTGTTCTAGCAACATGGCGTGCCTGTTTTGGGATGCAGTTGTGACATGATTCCCAGAATGAGAGCCACACAGACGCTGTCATTTGATGGTGGTTGGCAAGTGGTTAAATGGTTTAATTTGGATCTCCTGAAATAACATGATTTCACTTCTGCTTCTTTACTGACACTCCTGTTCTCTGTATAGGCATGCCAATGTGAGCAGCAAAGCCATTGAGCCAACATGGGTTCCATTCAGCACCACAGTGTCCATAGAAGAGAGGCTTTCCTTCTCCTTGAGGCTAATGACTGGTGAGTTAAGCAAAGAAAATAATTGGGAGGGGGAGTGTTGTCTGAACTTTACAATGTAATCTCCTGTCTTGTCTATAGAGGACTGGAGTGGCCCTAGAAGTTCTCCCATCTATCAGCTTGGAGATATTCTCTACATAGAGGCCTCTGTGGACACTCAGAACCATGTTGGACTGATCCTGTATATTGACCGATGTGTGACCACCATATCTCCTGATCCCACCTCTTCTCCTAGTTATGGCCTCATTGAAGAAAATGGGTAGGTTTTTGTTCTTTTCTGGGGGGTGTTCTGACATAATGACCCCACTTAACTGACCATTTTCTACAGCTGTCTAGTTGATGGAATGCAAGATGACTCCTCTTCAGCCTTCATCACCCCGAGGGTTGAGCCAGACAAGCTCCAGTTCACAGTGGATGCTTTCCGATTTCTGGGAAATGATGCCTCTCTGGTGAGGACAGTTTGCATTGACTGGTACAGATGGGTGCCTTGTAAGAACTGATAACCTTAACTTTAAATGCTTCCCAATCCAGATCTACATAACCTGTTACCTGAGAGCTGCTGCCACCACCCAGGTCCCTGATGCCATGAACAAGGCCTGTTCCTATAGCAAAGCCACACAAAGGTGAGATGGTGACTTAAAATGGTTGCTTGTGGTTCCATGGATTATTCCACACTTCTGTACAGAACAATTGTGAACCCATAACATGGTGGATTTCAAATTAATAGGCGCACCCTAAAGGTGGATGCCGCACCTGGAACCCCGCAAAGATTTTAGAACACATGACACCTGTCACAGATATACTCCCTCCCCAGCATGCCCTGCGAGGGAAGAACTCCTCCAATTGGCTGCTGGGGAAGACTTTCTCTGCCAGAAACCCCTCTGGCTCCAACTACCGACCAGAGATGATGCCACATCCCTAGAATGCAGACTGACCCAGTGGACCCTTCTGGAATGAGGTCAAAATTTAGGTAAATCTTGAATGGGAGCAATGGAACGCTCCCAATCCAACTAACTTTAGCGTAGTGCCCATACTGAAAGTAAGGGAGCGCTACAAACTCCTTCCCAACAAGAGGATTGGAGCCGTCCCTCCATGCACATGGGATGTTTTTGTTCTCCTAGGAGTGGGGTCATATCTCTGCTATAGAGGTCATGCATTAACCTGTATAGTGCCATGCCTCATGTCTTGAGTGCAAGTCAGAAAGGGGGGGGGGGGGCGGGCAACTGTATTGCAACACATAAAACCAATGATCAACGCACTTGTGCAGGTAAGGTGTATAATTCCTTTTTATTAAAAGCATATCTTTAGCACTTGTTGCTGTTGCTCAAGTGCACTATTGCATCTGGTAGGCATTTTTAAAATGAATCCGGGGATGTATTTTTTCACTAGTAATGGTGGCAATAAGCCAGTCGCCGCCCGACACACAGCCTAAGTCTCATCTCCGCCCCCGACTACTCTAATGGGAGCAGGAAGATCATTGGTTCACTTGAGACGGAAAGAACATTGGGCAGCTGAATAAATATTCCCTCCGTCGACAGCACATTCATCAGAAAGGGGCTTCAACCCCCCCCCCCCCCAATGCTAAACAGCAGAGCGGAGGGGGGGGTGTAATTCTAATTTTTTATTTTAATTCTGACTTTCCTTTGAAATTGCTGCCCCCTAACAATTGTCTTCAGGGGACTCTAAAACTGGGATGTCTGGTCACCCTAATCTGGTAGGCAGGCCAATTTAAATGAGGGCCCCAGCAGTAGGGCCCCAGCAGTCTGCCAGTGTTGTGGTACCGGCACCTGCAGCAACCCTACTGCTCAGGTTTCTGGAGGAAGGGGCAGATTTGGAAGACCGAGAGGCAAGAGGTACATCTTGGATGGTGAGTTATTAACTAGAAGCTGCTAGATGCAATGTTATGAATGTAGGTGATGTTAACAGGTATTTGAGTAACTTTTAACATGACTTTCAAATTGGTATTGGCTGCCGTAAATGTATAAAGTCCCATAATGGGCATAAATGCCAAAAATTCAAATGGTGAATCACTCTTCAAAGTGAAGGTTAGTGGCTCTTTTCAGGGTAGTCATGATGCCAACAATTCACAAACGCAACATGACCAATCCCTCCACCACAGCCCACATACCAGATGGCAAGCGGTATGATTATGGCTTGATGCCCGGGCCTTGATCACCAATTAGAATTGGATGACTGCTCTTAACTGGGAAAAGCCTCTTCTATGATGGAGCAGGACAGATGGTCTAGGTCAGTGATGGCGAACCTTGGCACTCCAGATTTTTTGGTACTACATTTCCCATTATGCTCTTGCACTCTGCAGTGTAGTGGAGCATCATGGGAAATGTAGTTCCAAAACATCTGGGGTGCCAAGGTTCGCCATCACTGGTCTAGGTACTTGAGACAGAGTCAGAGAAGCTCGTTTAATTGGGGGGGTGGGGAAACTCTTAGTTTTCCCAGAAAGGAAAGACTCTCCATAGTGTGAAATTCGGTTTTTTTTTTATTAAAAAAATAAGGTAATGCACATACACGTAAGAACATGTAAAAAAGCCAGCTATAGTGTAAATTCCAGGGGCGGACTGACCATAGAGTCATTCGGGCACAGCCCGAGGGCCCCATGCCACTAGTGGACCCCCATCAGGGTTGCCAGGCTCACTAAAACCAGGGACAGTATGTACAAATTTTTTATTTTTTACATATGTCCCTACCGACATGCTTTTGATGTGAAAATCCAGAGATTTTAGCTGCCCCGCCTCTGCCTCCTGGCATGGTGGCCATCTGTAAAACCGGGGGCCCCATAATCTTCTATTGCCCGGGGGCCCCATGAGTTCAGTCCACCCCTGGTAAATTCCCATCCTTCTCGGATTCTAGTAGGGTGGTGAGGTTGGCATGTTCCTGTGGCACAATGACTTGCCGCATTATATACCATATGCAACTGAAGCCCCGGCTCAACCTGAGCCTTGGGTGGGTATACCCCAATTTGCCATATGGGAGGGAAGGAAAGAAGAAAATTATAGCCTTACTAAAATTGTAAAAGTGCTATGAATGAAATGACGTCTCTTAATTACACTAATGAGGATGTAGTGTTCCTTTTTGATTACTCGATGTGGTACAGATTGTGGTTGGATCCCTGCCAATGGGTTTCAAGTATTGGATATGCTTTCAAATTCAATTTTAAGAGTTGGGAGAGATTCTCCCAAGATGCTGGATCATAAGGCTTGGATCACACTAACAACCAAGTCATGTGACTTGCCGTGAGATTTAAAGAGCATTGGAACTGATGGAAGGGGCCCTGGCGATAGTCAGGGGGATCCTCTTGGTTTTTTCCTCACCAGGGACCTGGAAGGTTCACTAGGACTAGTGGAAGATCTAAAACCTGGCTAGGATACTGATGGCTTTATATTGCTTGTCACCAGTGGGAACCTTCCCACTGTCACTTCTATAATAAATAGAATGTGGGGGGAGAATCTCAACAGCTCATATCACAACCTAGCTAGTCAATCATTAGTTTCATCCTAATTCTGTCCAATAGTGACTGAAGGAACAATTTTATGGACATTGGTGTAAACGCTAAATTGTTGTCTGCAAGCTCTTAAACTTCATGGAAACGTGTCTATTGACCTCTCACTTTTCTCCTGTTAAGAACCCAACACAGAAGAGGGACAAACTGTGACCACTCTGGGACCTCTGCTTGTGATTGGACCTTCACAAAGGGATGTTGCGGCTGCAGTGACGAGGGAAGAGTCTGCCCCTGCGGAGCTCTGGGTGTTGGTGGCTGTCGGATGTCTTAGTCTTCTTGTTGTCATGGTGTGTGCAGTGTTCATTGGGAAATCTCTGAAAAAGCCGCAATATGTGCTGTCTGTGGAAAAATAAAACTCCATTTGATTACCCTGTCTATTGACTTTAATGCCATGAGTGTACGAGCCTCAAATGTATTTTACTATTGGTATAAAGGTATTTTTGAGTGCTAGCTTTGTCTAACATGCTCCATTGTCATCTTTAGCCCAAAGATATTAATAGTAGAGACAACCCCCCCTCCCAATATCAATGGAGTTTGGGGGCATCTCCATAACATGGGTATTCATATAGCTGGGCGCCCATTACATCTACGACATAGGGTTGTGTTTAAAGGGGTAATTCCCCCAAAAACCTTTTTTTAACATTGCATGAGGCTCGTTATGTCAAGGGGAATCGGGTAGTTTTTTATTAGAAACGAAGCAATACTTACCGTTTTACAGATGCATCGTCTCCGTCGCTTCCGGGTATGATCGTCTGGTCTGGGCGTGCCTATTTGATTGACAGGCTTCCGACAGTCGCATACATCGCGTCACGAGTAGCCGAAAGAAGCCGAGCGACGGTGCGGCTCTATACTGCGCCTGCGCACCGTCGTTCGGCTACTTTCGGAAAATCGTGACGCGATGTATCCGACCTCGGAAGCCTGTCAATCAAATAGGCACGCCTAAACCCGGAGCCCATACCCGGAAGCGTTGGAGACGATGCATCTGTAAAACGGTAAGTACGGCTTCATTTCTAAAAAAAAAAACCTGATTCCCCTTGACATAACGAGCCTGAATAAATGTTTAAAAAAAAGGTTTTTGGGGGAACTACCCCTTTAAGATTCCCGTTAAATAGCTTCTCAAGTATATATGTTCTATGTTAGATTTTTGCATAGGGGATAAAGGGACCATGGGGGTACTGCTGACAGTACAGCTGCCCATTGGTCATCTGATATAGACCCCCAAGCCTCATATCCAATGTGTCCTTGATGGCAAGTCCATTGATTCTTGAAACGTATTATAAAGTATACCATATTGTGAAATGAGACCATGTTTAGTATTCCTTTTTTATCCAGTATGGATATTTAGGAATGGTCCTGATCTCCTCGCATGCAAGTTCAACTTGGGCGTTCGTAAAACAAACATGGGGTGCTTGCAGCAAGTTTGCCTGCCACAGAGCACCCCATAATACACTGCAATCAGTGCATTGACGGCTGCTGACTGGCCAATGTGTGCGTCTGACCTGCATGATGTGCTGTTAACCATGATTGGCCACTGCGGCTGCTGCTTACACAGCGGCTGTATATAGTGAATTGAGCTGTGTGTTCCTATAAAAAAAACTTATATTCGTGTATTGAAGTGTTTAAAAGAAACCCTATGACAGCATGAGGTCCCCAATCCATACTAGGCCCTTTGGGTATGGCATAGACTTTAAGGGCATCTCCACACAAATCATACCAGACCCTTATCTGAGCACGTGGCCGGGCAGGCCAGGAAAGATAAAGGAATGAGCAGCCCCCCCTCCTGAACCATACCAGGCTGCTTGCCCTTAACATAGGGAGGGTGCTTTGAAGATAAGAGCCTCTTCCAGCAAGCCCAGTTGGTGGGTTCTGTGAGTGGGGGCTTATCTGATATCCCCCCCTACCTGAAATGAGCATCAGGTACATTGACTGTGTAGGGGGGTACAAAGTCAATGTACCTGATGCCCATTCACATATTCGGGAGCCCCCCTTGTCAAAGGGGCTTCCAGATTCTCATAAGCACCCACCACAACAGCCAATGGCCAGGGAAGAGGATCTTGTCCCGATCAAGGTGGGGACAAGGTGCCTTGGGGCGGGAGATGCAGCGTGGACCTTGTGCAGGTTTGCGCCTTGGTTTTTTTTTATATATATATTGCTGAGGGGAGTTAATACATTACAGCTGTGAGCAAGTCTAAATTACTTTTTTTTGTAACTTTGCTGCAGTACAGTAAAATACATGATAAAGATGTACCACTTTATAGCCAGACTAAGGTGACCCCCCCCCCCCGCACAGTATTTAAAGGAATATTACATTTTAATTTCACTATTAAAATCACTGCTCCTGGGAAAAAAGTTATAAACTTTTTTTGCATTGATAAATGTCTCCTGGGGCAGTACTCAGGTCCCATACACTTAATTTTTTATGGCAACTTGCATAAGCCTTTAACATTGTCACTTGACTTCTCATGTTTGTATCCCATAGACTTTAAGGTTAGCTGAAACTTTTTGCCAGTTTGCAGTGTTCTGGTGGGGGGTGGTGTTCGCCTCATCCCGTGTGTATATTTTTTATATATAAAATTCATGGGAACGGGCTTGAGCGGCATGTCCTGAGACCTAAAAATGTAAAGATCTTTGGTATGGGGTCCCATATTCAATACTTAATTGTACAAAGGTCATTCTGAAATGATTGTTGCTATATACCTCAGGCACAGACCTTTCTAGTCTTCTGTAAGTCAGAATATTCCCATTTCATTAATTCCCCATATTGGCAGGGCCGGCTCTACCATGGTCCAAAGCGGCACTTTCAGGGGGGTGGAAACTGACGTCCACCAGCCAGCCCGTTCTGCCGCTCCGCTGCTTATCACACTGTGAGAAGGGAGCTTGGTGCTGAGGTGACAGTAGTGTGCGGGCAGAACACTCGCTGCCCAGGGGGGAGCAGGCTGATGGGCGGGGGAGCAGAGAGATGAGATCTCTCGCTGCCTCCCCCTGCAGTTCTGCCCACACTGTGCAGTGCGGGCAGCAGAGTGATTACATCATCTCTCTGCTGTCTGCCTTCACTCTGGGACACAGCAGATGACATTGTGACAATCCATGTGGCAAGCAGAGGCGGCATCAGATTAGATGCTGGTGTCTTTAAGGCGATCTTGGGTCAGGCAGTTTATCAAGACCCTGGGTTTGGCGCACATTATCCTTGTGGATAAAGTAGGGACAGGTCACCTGTCTCAGACGGTGCTTGGCATCAGGAAGAGGTTTCAGACAAGTAGGGACACACCATTCATACTGGAACCCCATTTCCACTTGGGAGTGGCCTAGCCGGGCTGAATTCAGCCCCTAGAGCAGGGGTGCTAAACTGGCTTTCATTATGGGCTGCATTATAACTGCCCTTTTGAGGGTAATCATATCTGTAAGATTAAATGTTCAGTGCATCCCTTCCCCTTACATTGGATGTCAAGAGCCACCCCACCATCAGAAGTTGAGTCCCCCCACTCTCCCTTACAACACAGTGCACCCCCTTTCCTACTGCTGCGAAGAAGCTGGATGCATTGCTTAAAAGCAGAAGGTAAGGGTCTGGAGGAGAATTGGAGCTCGGCTCCAGGAGAGGTGTGAGGGCCATGTGAAATGGCCTGGAGGGTCATATTCGGCCCGCGGGCCTTGTGTTTGACACCGGTGCCCGAGAGAAATGCTGTTGGCACACCTGAGACTTACAGCTAATACTGCTGTCAGTACTACTCTGAACACTAAGGATTAAGAGAATCGGGACAAATATGATGGAGGGGCAGCAGGACGGTGAGGTGTCTGTACCCAGTGTACAGTTCTTTAACTTGGTTGTGAATTGGTGCCAGGAAATGGACACAAGGCCTTTTTAGTGGTAAATGAACTGAATGGAGGTTTACTTAAACTAGTGCACACAATCTGGTGCAGCTGTGTATAGTAACTGACCAGCTTACAGGTTGTCAAAGACTCAATTGAACATGCTTAGGTTAGAAGCTGGTTATGCACCTTTGCACCAGTTTTGGTAAATCTCCACCAATGTTTTGGTATGGATTTGCGTAAGGCCCGGTTCAGACTGGTGCAACATGCGCTCCGACTTTGAGAGCACATATATAAAATCAGTGTTTCCTATGAGAACCGTCTTAACTGGTCTGACTTTTGAAAATGTTCCTGCACTACTTTGGTTTGACTTGGGTCCAATTTCAGCCCATTGCATTTAATGGAAGTCTGATCACCATTTTAACTGATCCAACTTGCAACATATGTTTAGAGGCAATGTAAAATGTATTGGGGAAAAAAGAGGCCCCCCTCAATCCATACCAGACCCTTTATCTGAGTATGCAGCCTGGAGGGGTCCCATGTGAATAAGTATGGGGTACATAGTACACCTACCCATTCACCCCAAAAAAAGTATAAGAAAAATGGGAGACAGTTTCTGACAACTCAGAGAAAGAACCAGAGGTGAATATGGAATTTAATTTGGTAGCCACCAGTAGACCCAAATGAAAAAGAGAGCACTCGATAGAATAAAAATCAAATTCATTATATAATCATGGTAAAACCATTATGTAAGAACAGAGATGGAAAACAAGTATGCCAATGTATATACATGGTATTGTCCCAAATAAATGTGTCCTAAGGGGACACAAAAGAACCTGAGGGTATACCCATAGGTATAATGGACACTCTGGTGGGTCTATAGAGAAGGTCCTACATATCGGGGCAAACATCGAGGAAATCAGATTACAGAGGGATCGCTACGAGTTTCACTTTGCAGCTTCCTCAGGAGATCCATGTTTCTCAAATGCAATCGGATAAAAATAGGAACACCAAGCCCAAAGCCACCTGGGAAAAATGAAGGAACAGTGCACAGGTAGCCTCAATGTGAGAGTGCATCAGGTATGTATCAGTCAGAAAAGGGAGCTTGCCCTTCAGTAAGAGCATACACCCTGTGTGTGTAACGCACTATACTAATATTTGCGCTGATCCTGACTTTAATTGAGCTTCCCGAATCAGGTAAAGACAGGTTTCTGACAACTCCTTTATTAAAAATGTGATGCCCCCCCCCCCATGGTAGCTTCAATGTCGATCACTATTTCTGCTGAACCGATAAAAAAAAAAAACACTCCTACCCTGACAAAGGTTCCCACCCTTCTGACAGTTCTTATATAGCTATTGGGCGTGGCCAAGCAGTGATTTAAACCGGAGACCCCACCCCATGTGACATCACTGCCCAGGCATGATGGGTTAGTGATGTCACAAGGCACGGTGTCTTTGGATGACATCACCACACCCCATACTATATAACAACCAAGTCATGTGACTTGCTGTGAGATTTAAAGAGCATCGGGACTGATGGAAGGGGACCTGGCGATAGTCAGGGGGATCCTCTTGTTTTTTTTGTTTTTTTTTCCTCACCAGGGACCTGAAGGTTCACTAGGACTAGTGGAAGATCTAAAACCTGACTAGGATACTGATGGCTTTATATTGCTTGTCACCAGTGGGAACCTTCCCACTGTCACTTCTATAATAAATAGAATGTGGGGGGAGAATCTCAACAGCTCATACCACAACCTAGCTAGTCAATCATTAGTTTCATCCTAATTCTGTCCAATAGTGACTAAAGGAACAATTTTAGGGTTTGAGGGTCTAAAATGGGTGCTAACTTCTGGACATTTGTGTAAAAGCTAAATTGTTGACTGCAAGCTCTTAAACTGCATGGAAACGTGTCTATTGACCTCTCACTTTTCTCCTGTTAAGAACCCCACACAGAAGAGGGACAAACTGTGACCACTCTGGGACCTCTGCTTGTGATTGGACCTTCACAAAGGAATGTTGCGGCTGCAGTGACGAGGGAAGAGTCTGCCCCTGCGGAGCTCTGGGTGTTGGTGGCTGTCGGATGTCTTATGCCACGTACACACGGTCGTTTTTTGCGATGAAAAAAAACGACGTTTTTTAAAACTTCATTTAAATTGATCGTGTGTGGGCAAAACGTCGTTTTTTGTCTTAAAAAAAACGACCAAAAAAAAATTCCAACATGCTTGAATTTTTTGTGTCGTTTTTCAAAACGTCGTTTTTTGTTTCACAAAAAGTCACCGTGTGTAGCAAAAACGTCTTTTAAAACGACGTTTTTCAACCCGCGCATGCCCAGAAGCTAGTTATGAAGCGAGCTTCAATGGAAAAGAGTGGTGAACGTAACCTCGTTTTTTGTGAAAAAAACGATGGTGTGTATGCAAAATTGTCTTTGAAAAGTGACGTTTCAAAACGTCGTTTTTTACTTCACAGAAAACGTCGTTTTTTTTCTTCGCAAAAAACGACCGTGTGTACGCGGCATTAGTCTTCTTGTTATGGTGTGTGCAGTGTTCATTGGGAAATATCTGAAAACGCCACAATATGTGCTGTCTGTGGAAAAATAAAACTCCATTTGATTACCCTGTCTATTGACTTTAATGCCATGAGTGTACGAGCCTCAAATGTATTTTTTTTGTAACAATAATTTTTATTGAAATTCGTAAGAACATGTATACACAAGTAGTACATTTGAGCATAAGTGTCAAAGCTAATGGATCAACAGGCAATACTCTAGCGATGCATGTGAATCTCGTATATAACAGATAATTCTTCTAACTCAGAGGAGAAAACATTTCCGATAGTACATGAAACAAGATGTGGAGTCCAGTCTTCACACTCCGGGTGCCCCATAGGGATCACACTGCACCCGGAGGATCCAACTGAGTACAGAGAATAATATTACTCACAATCACATTAAACTTCAATATACACATTTGTATATATGCTTCAATGTAGTACTTTAAAGATAAAGAGGAAACAGAAAGAGAAAGCAAGTGGAAAGAGAAGAGAAAGAATAGAGAAGAGAGAAGAAAAAAAAAAAAAAAAAAAGGAGAAGGATGCAAGCACAATGTTCTAGACACTCGCATTAGTAAAGATTATGCTTTTGACAAATTGTTCCTATACCAGTCCCTCCAGGGCTCCCAAAATTTGTTCCCTATATGTAACCTGTTTTGAGAGGCTTCAAACATAATCTCGTAAGTGACATGTAGGTCCGTGGTCCTCACTACGTCTGAGATCGTGGGGATCTCTGTTTTCCTCCACCGCCTTACTATCTCTAATCTGGCTCCCAACAGAACATGAGATATAACGGGTCTAAGAGTACATGGAAATTCATCTATACCTAGGGAAAGAACCGCCAGTCCCACTTCACATGTAGACCTTGGAAGCCGACTACTATTGAGTTGTTTCAGAATGTTGAAAACCCCCGCCCAATAATTCCTTAATTTGGGGCAATTCCATAAAATGTGCAGCAAAGAGCCCCTATGTCCACAAGACCTCCAGCATAGTGGGGAGATAGATTTGTCAAATCCCGCCATTCTAGTAGGGGTCATATACCACCTCAACAAAATTTTTTGAGATAATTCCCACAGGTTGACGCTTCTAGTGGCCTTATAAGTGGAAGCAACAGCGCTCTTCCATTGGTCCAATGTGAATCGGTGGTCTAAGTCTAGTTCCCAAGTTCTCATAGACGGGGTCTTGGAAAAAACGTTTTTCTGACCAAGAAGATTATAGAAAAGAGATATACCTTTAATAGAGGTATTGGGGTTAGTCAAATAAAGAAATACTCGCCAGGGGATATCTGCATGCACCTTGGAGAAAGAAGTCAGAAAATGCGATATTCGAGCATAGATAAAGTAGTCCCTGGGTTCTATCCCAAACTCGATTTGGAGCGAGCGGAAAGATTTAATGGTTGGGCCTATGCATAGGTCTGCTATATGAAGAATACCACAGGATACCCACCCAGCTACGCTCAGATCTGGAATAAACAGGTGCAAACATTGTAGGGGGAGGGGGATAGATTTGACAGTGGTTTCCACAAGAGTATCCGCTTGAAGCCGCCCCCAAGATTGGAGTGCAGCAGTTATAGTAGGTGATATGTCACTCGGGAATTTCACTAAATAAGGGCTAGCTAGAAGTAAGCTGTAGGCTTCACAATTTGGACACTGGATTGATTCAAGGTCCTGCCATCTGGTGGATGTTCCTCCAGGAAACCAATATTTTGTTTGTGCTAGGATAGCCGCGGTGTGGTAGTCTTTCAGAAGAACGTGGCCGACCCCCCCAGATAATTTAGATTTTAAGAGTTTTTGAAAGGCGCACCTTGCCTTCTTCCCCTGCCACAGATACTTATTTATTAGAGATTGAGCTTTAAGAAAAAACCCACCTGGGACTGGTATAGGAAGACAGCGAAATAAATATATGAGTTGCGGCAGCACCATCATCTTGAAGGCCGCTAGACGGCCGGACCAGGTTGATTCCCTCCAGGATAAGTCCTTCAGAACATCAACCAAACTAACCAGGAAGGAATCATAGTTGGCCTTAACTAAATCCTTAACATGTGCGGTCAAAACAATACCTAGATACTTGATGCCGTCCGCATTCCACACAAAGGGGTATTTAGCTTTAAGCCTTAAACTTGTGTTAACATCAATTCCAAGTCCTAGAATAAACGATTTACCATCATTGACCTTATAGTAGGAAACCTTGTTGAACAGTTGTAATGTCTCATATGTTGCCGCCAGGGATGAATCCACCTCTGTTAGGATTATTATAATGTCATCTGCGAAGAGACTAATTTTGTGTGTGTGTTTCCCCACACGAAAACCATGGATATCGGGGTGGGATCTAATATGAATAGCCAATGGTTCCATCAGCAAATTGAACATTAGGGGGGATAAGGGGCACCCCTGTCTTGTGCCATTTGATATAGAGAAGGGAGTAGAAAGGACACCAGACACATACACTCTCGCCGAAGGGTGCGTGTAAAGAGCCAGAATAGCAGACACAATATCACCAGAGAATCCGAAGGCCGCCAGTACCTTGACCAAATAAGTCCAGTGTATCCGGTCGAAGGCCTTCTCCGCATCCAATGAAAGAAGCAGAGAAGGCCTCCGCTGTACCCGTGCTAAATGAATAAGATTAACCATCCGACGGGTAGCATCTGACGTCTGCCGATTCCTGGTGAAGCCCGTCTGGTCTGGGTGTATGATTGTGGGAAGAATGTCCACTAATCGTTTGGCTATTAGTTTGGCGTATATCTTTAAATCAATATTTAACAAAGAAATCGGACGAAAATTTGGTGGAGAGGTGGGTTCCTTCCCTGGCTTGGGGAGGGCAACAATCAAAGCTTCCAGCATCTCAGGTGGGAAGGAGGCAGAGGCAGCCGCAGACCGAAAAGTTTGCAGTAAAAAGGGAACTAGTACAGGTTTAAATGATTTATAGTATTCAGCACTAAATCCATCAGGGCCTGGTGATTTATTTGCCGCTAACGAATCAATCACTGTTAGGATTTCGTTTTCAGAAAAGGGTAAATTTAAAGATTGCAGTTGTTCATTAGATAATTGAGGTATGGATAGTTTTCCTAAGAATTGGTCTATAATCTCAGGGGTAGGTTGAATAACATCGGGATTGTCTTTCAGGTTGTATAAAGACCCGTAATAGTCACTAAACGCATCCGCAATTTTTTGGGGGTGGAACTGTTTTTGTTTGGATGTATGATGCATTACATACGGGATTTTAATTTTATGTCTATAGCCTTTCAAGGTTTGAGCCAGTAGTTTCCCCGCCTTATTTCCAGTAGAGTAATAAGTCATCCTAAGTTTTTTGGATGCTCTCTCAAAGCTGTTAAGAAGAATTGTCCTGAGGTCATGTCTAAGTTTAGTCAGTTGGTCCGAGATGGCCAAAGAAGGCGACTGTTTATTAACTGCCTCTAGGCTAGTAATCTTTCCTGTCAGTTCTACAATCTGCCTCTGCCTCTGCCTCTTCATTCGTGCCCCTGCCTGTATACACAAGCCCCTCATATACGCCTTGTGGGCGTTCCATAACACAAATGGACATTGCACCGAACCCACATTGTCCTGAAAAAAGTTGGACAAATGCGTGTTCAGCATCTTCCACACTTCTGGTTTTTGCAACAAAAAAGTGTTAATTCTCCAAACACCACAACGTTGAGTTGAGCCTGAATCACCAATGGTCAGAGCAATAGATGCATGATCAGACCAGGTAATGGTATTGATTACCGATGACGTAGTCTTAAACAAAACTTGCTGATCAACTAGAAATAGATCAATTCTAGTATATACTTGATGCGGGGGAGAGAAATATGTGTAGTCTTTCTCATTGGCATGTAGGCATCGCCATACGTCATACAGATTCTGACTGTGAATATGAGGAAGCAAAGATTGTTGATGGCGACTGGAGCAAGAAGTAGTGTCACAGGTGGGGTCCGGTATAACGTTAAAGTCCCCACAGAGTATAAGTAGGCCCAAACGGTGGGAATTCACCTTTTTCATCAATTTGTTGAAAAAATGGATCTGATGCTTGTTTGGTGAGTATACATTCACAATTGTATAGGTAATAGAGTCCAATTCGCAAATCAAGATTAGGTATCTTCCCAAAGGGTCTGTTATTTGGGCATGCAAAGCAAAAGTCACTGAATCACGGATGGCAATGAGAACCCCTTTGGTTTTGGTATCTGCATTGGCTGTAAACACGTGGGGGTAACTCCTGTGGGTACATTTCGCTGGTGCTATAGCACTGAAATGGGTCTCCTGGACACACAAGACATCACTGTCATGTGATAAGGCTTCCCTCCACATAGACTTCCGTTTGGCCGGGTGGTTAAGACCTTTAGCATTAATAGACAACAACTTAAGAGGCATGGCGGAAAAATGGGATAATTGCAAATGAGGGGAAATAAGATTCCGATGGGCCCCTCCATCTCTGGGACCATAATAATGTGAAAATAGACTTTACAGCAAGCCATATACACAATGTGATAGTAAAGTACTCACTGCGGGCAGGTTGGGCCGAAGTGGACCAGTGTGGAGTTCCTGGTGGTGGTGTAGACGATGACAGGTAGAACAATATGCTCCTGGCGTGGAACTGAGACTGAGATTCAAGAATTCGATTGCATCCAAAACAAAAAGAAAAGATCAGAACAAAAAAAACAAAACTCAATAAGAAATAATAACTATAGAACAACATCAAGCAACAAAAAAAGAAAGCCCTAGTAGAGGGACTAAGGCAACATGAATGGAGAACTACAGTCCTCCGGTGGCAGCTAGTAGCTGCAACTTGTATTTGGGGAATAAGTTCGATGTTTGAAATTTGACCACTTTGGGACTTAAGCAATAAGAGCAAGGACCATCCTCATAGGATCAAGTGTGGGATTTAGCATTCCGAGCCGTGACTCGTTTCCAGTCTTGATCCACCCGATGCGGCGTACTGGACTCCTCCTGTGTATCAGTTGTAGCCGGGAGGATACCCCATTCTCTAAGTAACTCCAGACCTTTTTCTAGGGATGTTACTACATAAGAACGATTGTCCTTAGTAATGGATAGTCTAGACGGGTACCCCCATCTATAAACCAACCCGTGGTTCCGCAGAATCTTGGTCACAGAATTCAGAGCTCTCCTCTTTTGTAGGGTATACTGAGATAGGTCAGTATAAAATTGCAAATTTTGATACTTCATTGGAATTAGATCTTGTTTCCTCATGGCAGTCATCAATTGTTCTTTCACATGGAAGAAATGTAACCTGAGTATCACGTCTCTGGGCACTTGGTCGGCCAGGTATGTGGGTTTAGGCAGGCGATGGATTCTGTCAATAGTTATATCCAGATCAGTAAGACCTGGGACTAGATCCTTAAACATGTCAGCGACATAGCAGTGTAGTTCTGATTGTTGCACTGATTCAGGGATCCCCCTAATTTTCATGTTATTTTTCCTCGATCTGTCCTCTATGTCTGCTAACTTTGCCTTAATCAAGTCATTATCAGATTCCCTTTCCTCATTGGCATCAACAAGAGCATTAATCGTCTCAGCATATTCCCCCATCCTTGTCTCAATATGGGTCACTCTGTTCCCCACCTCCTGAATGTCTCCAGTTAGGCGATGCATATAGGATGCCATGTCTGTCTGGAGAGTGCTCCGCAGGGATATTAACATATCTTTGAGGACTGTGTCAACTACTGGCTGGTTCAAGGTGGGGTATGACTCAATAGAGTCAGGTAAATCGCGGGTGTCCTCCCCTGAATCTGAGGCCTGGCTCGCCGCTGGGCTCGCAGTTGGTGACAGGCCCTGGGCATCTAGCCTGGGTCTAGACTTGGCTGGGCTGCATGAGGAAGGGGTCGGAGGAGGAGAACCCTTGGCTGTGAGCATCGCTCCGGAATGGTGTTTGTTACCTTTCCTCGGGTGCTTCATCGTGGCGGGCACATGCGGAGGAGAGTAGGCCCCAGCGCCATCTTGGCTGTTGCTCCCGCTGGCCGGCGAAAAAAAATCCGTTAAACGGTGCGGTTTGCGGTCGGAATGCTTCTTGCCTGTCATACCGGCTGTCGATCGTGGTCAGGGTGCCGCTCGGCAGGCAGAACGGCGTGTGGATGGATCGCTTCGTGCCGCTGAAGTCCCTAGCTGTCCGGAGCTCCGGGCTCAGACGTCCATTCGGCTTCCGCGCTAAGCCACGCCCCAAATGTATTTTACTATTGGTATAAAGGTATCTTTATGAGTGCTAGCTTTGTCTAACATGCTCCATTGGCATCTTTAGCCCAAAGATATTAATAGTAGAGACAACCCCCCCCCCTCCCAATATCAATGGAGTTTGGGGGCACCTCCATAACATGGGTATTCATATAGCTGGGCGCCCATTACATCTAAGACATAGGGTTGTGTTTAAGCTTCCCTTTAAATAGCTTCTCAGGTATATATGTTCTATGTTAGATTTTTGCATAGGGGATAAAGAGACCATGGGGGACTGCTGACAGTACAGCTGCCCATTGGTCATCTGATATAGACCCCCAAGCAGAGGCGTAACTAGAACCTTCAGGGCCCCGGTGCAAGAAACCATGAAGGGCCCCCCCACAGGCCCATAGCAGTGTAGCAAGTAAAGAAAGTCATACGCTTGGGTAGGCATACACATGTATACAATATATGTGTGTGTATGTGTATATATATAAGAAGGCCAGTATGGTGGCCTGAGTTTATGGGAGGAGCCCGGAGGGTATTTAAGCAGCCAACTCACACATGCTCTTTGTCGGTTCAGTGTGCAGTACTACACGTCACTGGGCCGACTCTTCCCAGCTCACCTCATGTCCGTGAGTCTGCGCATTCAATCGCATTCGTCATCGCAATCGCTTTGTGGCTTCTCCCTTCATGGTTTTCGCCGGCGTTTCCCGCTTACTGTCGCAGGTTGTATTCAAACCTTTTCGTATCTTGTGCAATCTTGCAAATCCTGCATCTCTTTTGGAAAAAAAATCTGCCTCTGAGTTATTGTTGCTCATGTTCCAACATCATTGGGCTCAGGCGTAGTACATTTGTAACTTCCTTCTGCCAAACATACGATTCATTTGTAAATCCATTTGGAGATTAGAATGTGTTTGTATGGGTTCTTTGGCAGATTGAGGTGGTAATTGGACTCACATGGTGCCTTGTCTGCACTTGATTAGCCTGGGGGGATGGGTGGTTGGTAGGTGTTCGGTTTCAAAGCAAGGGGTAGCATACACTCTACAACCAAATCGTATCAGATTCGTTCAATACTCCTTACTACCGATTCGTATCGAATTTGTTTCATGCATTTTTACAACCGTTTTGTATCAGATACATTGCATGCTTTCTACCGTTGTCATTCATTGTTCCCCCATGCCGTGTGTTTTTAGTTCCCGCAGCGGAACTTACGAATTGTTTGTACACGGTTCCTCTCTCTCATTTATTTACCAAAGTTATTGCCTGTGCGTCATGCATGGCGCCACACCACACTCTTCGGATGTGTTGCACATCCACTCCAGTCCAAAGCAAACCCAGTCGCACGTTCACTGTCCCAGGTAGGATTCGTTAGCTTGTTTGTCACGTCAAATTTGTGGCCACTCATGGTGTCACCCGTACCATATGTTTGGTTCCCGCAGTGGAACTTACAAAGCATTGATACGCACTTCTCGTGTTCTATTTTCTACACCAAACCTCATTGTTTTGCCCCATGCACGGCATCACGCTACACCTTCCAGACATGTTTCACTCCAGCCACAGTCCGCCGCAAACTCACTTGCATGGCCCACTGTCGCAAGTAAGATTTGTTATTACATTCTTTATGTCCTATCAATTTGCTACCATTTGTTGTCTCCCATATCGTTCATTAGTGGCCCCTATGGAACCACGAGTCAAACAGGCGTTGTCCTTCTACCTTATACTGCTTGCTTAAGGTACAAACAAACCAGATGTTTCTATCCTTTCTCAGTAACCCAATTCTTATTGATTGAGACCTTGCAACCATGCAAATCATCTCAGCAGCCTGACACCCTTGTTAAGACCCTTGCAACACATGACCCTTACAAAACGCAAAAAAATAAAATAAATAAATATAAAAACGCAAAAAAAAAAAAAAAAAAACCTCGGCAACCTGACACCTGTTGAGACCATTTGCAACCACGCAAAATCGTCTCAGCAGCCTGACACCCTTGTTGAGACCCTTGCAAACGCAATATCGTCTCAGCAGCCCTCACACTCATTGAGATCCTTTCAACCACGCAAAATCAGCAGCCTGACACCCTTGTTAGACCCTTGCAACACATGACCTTTACAAGATGCCAAATAAAAAAAAATATATATATAAAAACGCAAAAAAAAAAAAAAAAACGCAAAAAAAAAAAAAAAAAAAAAAAACCTTTGCCACCACGCAATCTCATCCCCTCGGCAACCTGACACCTGTTGAGACCATTTGCAACCACGCAAAATCGTCTCAGCAGCCTGACACCTTTGTTGAGACCCTTGCAAACGCAATATCGTCTCAGCAGCCCTCACACTCATTGAGATCCTTGCAACCACGCAAAATCAGCAGCCTGACACCCTTGTTAGACCCTTGCAACACATGACCTTTACAAGACGCAAAATAAAAAAAAAATATATAAAAACGCAAAAAAAAAAAAAAAACGCAAAAAAATAAAATAAAAAAAAAAACCTTTGCCACCACGCAATCTCATCCCCTCGGCAACCTGACACCTGTTGAGACCATTTGCAACCACGCAAAATCGTCTCAGCAGCCTGACACCTTTGTTGAGACCCTTGCAAACGCAATATCGTCTCAGCAGCCCTCACACTCATTGAGATCCTTGCAACCACGCAAAATCAGCAGCCTGACACCCTTGTTAGACCCTTGCAACACATGACCTTTACAAGACGCAAAATAAAAAAAATATATATAAAAACGCAAAAAAAAAAAAAAAAACGCAAAAAAAAAAAACCTTTGCCACCACGCAATCTCAGCCCCTCGGCAACCTGACACCTGTTGAGACCGTTGCAACCACGCAAAATCGTCTCAGCAGCCTGACACCCTTGTTGAGACCCTTGCAAACGCAATATCGTCTCAGCAGCCCTCACACTCATTGACATCCTTGCAACCACTCGTATATCATCTCAGCAGCCTGACACCCTTAAGACCCTTGCAACACATGACCCTTACAAAAGGCAAAAAAATATATATATATATATATATATATATATAAAAACGCAAAAAAAAAAAAAAAGGAAAATTAAACATTAAAGTGCAAAAAATAAATAAATTTTTTTGCCACCACACAATCTCGGCCCAGCAACCTGACACCTGTTTAGACCATTGCAAGCAAGCAAAATCGTCTCAGCAGCCTGACACCCTTGTTGAGACCCTTGCAAACGCAATACCGTCTCAGCAGACCCACACTCATCGAGACCCTTGAAACCACACAAAATCATCTCAGCAGCCTGACACCCTTGTTAAGACCCTTGCAACACAAGGCCCTTACAAAAACGCAAAGAAAAATATATATATATAAAAAAAAACGCAAAAAATAAAAAAAACTTTGCCACCACGCAATCTCGGCCCAGCAACCTGACACCTGTTGAGACCATTGCAACCACGCAAAATCGTCTCAGCAGCCCTACATTCATCAAGGCCCTTGCAACCACGCAAAACCGTCTCAGCAGCTTGACACCCTTGTTGAGATCCTTGCAAACGCAATACCATCTCAGCAGCCCCACATTCATCAAGGCCCTTGCAACCACGCAATACCGTCTCGGCAGCCTCACACCATTGTTGAGACCCTTGCAAATGCAATACCGTCTCAGCAGCCCCACATTCATCAAGGCCCTTGCAACCACGCAATACCGTCTCGGCAGCCTCACACCATTGTTGAGACCCTTGCAAACGCAATACCGTTTCAGCAGCCCCACACTCATCGAGAGCCTTGCAACCACGCAATACCGTCTCGAGCAACCTCCCACTCATCAAAGACCTTTGTGACCACGCAGTCTCGCCCCAGCAACATGGCATTCATTGAGACCCTTGCAGCCAGAAAAATGGGTGTTTTTCAGCCACCCCTGATCTCTCCTCTATGTTATCTTACCAGTACGTCTACACAGGATCCCCAATCACTCCTCTATGTTATCTTATCAGTACATGTACACAGGAGCATTTATAGTAATTTCTAGGCAGTTGAGTTCAGAAACCTTCTCGAAAAAAAAAAAAATTGGGTTCAGACGGCATTCGAAACGCTGATGCCTGTAACAGCTTGTAAACACAGCCACATGTGGTAACTCATGTTTACCAGCGTTTCATTTACAGTCATTTTTATAAAAAAAAAAAAAAAGGGGGGGAATATTGTCTCAGCAACTTGACACTCATTTGAGACCCTTGCAAAATGTAATATCATCTCAGCTACCTCACACTCGTCTAGACCTTTGCAACCACACAATCTTGTCTCAGCAACCTAACGCCCGTTCAGACCTTTGCAGCCATACAAAGTCGTCTTAGCAAACTGACACTCATTTGACACCATTGCAAACGCAATATCGTCTCAGCAACCTGACACCCGTTCAGACCTTTGCAGCCATACATAGTCATCTCAGCAGCCCGACACTCACTTGAGACCATTGCAAACGCAACATCGTCTCAGCAACCCCTCACTTGTTGAGACCCGTGCAACCACACTTTGCAGCATGCACCTACGTGCAAACCCGAATACAAACTAAACTTGCAAACACACCTCAGTGACAATCAGCCAAACAAACACACAGTGGCACCCAGTTGGCCATTCATCTTTAGTGGCACGCGGGCCACTCATCTTTTCCCTGTCTTTTTCCCTGCAGTTAGTTCAGGTTTCCATCCAGCACCAGCGAGTGCAGGTTGGTCTGCGAGTGCAGGTTGGTCTGCGAGTGCACGTTGGTCTGCGAGTGCACGTTGGTCAGCGGGTGCACGTTGGTCAGCGGGTGCACGTTGGTCAGCGGGTGCACGTTGGTCAGCGGGTGCACGTTGGTCAGCGGGTGCACGTTGGTCGGCGAGTGCACGTTGGTCGGCGAGTGCACGTTGGTCAGGGAGTGCACATTGGTCAGGGAGTGCACATTGGTCAGCGAGTGCACGTATATCATCTTGTTGAGCACCTGTGTATTGTCTTGATTTTCTCACACCAATGCAAGATCCAGTCCAAGTTCTCAAACTAGACCAAGCATCAGTAGCAGACTTAGCTATGTGGGACAACTTCCCCACCTGATAGAACAGCATTTCAATCTTCATCCCGGCAGTGTCAGCCGAGCCACCACAGGCTTTTGCGTGCATTTTTCGTCCGCCACTGGTTCTCCAAACCTTGGCCCCCAGAAATTCTCTTAAATTTCTGCTTCACCCAGTCTTCATCACGTCTCGTGCTGTACCCCATTGTGGCAGCTGCCCAGGTTTGGGGCCACACTTGAACTGGACAGACAGTGTTCTTCACCACAGACAATCAGGCCACAGCCGACTTCATCAATTAAGGTAGATCAAGCCTCTCCCCATCACGTCCTTCCTGCGTAGGCTCGCGCAGCTGTCACTCCGTCACCAGTTTAATATCTTCTGTAGTCATATTCCAGGCAAATGCAAAATCGCAGCTGATGCTCTGTCCCATTCTAACCTTATTTGTTTTTCCAGCAAGAGCCTGGAGCTGACCCAATAACCATCCCTGTCCCACCCTGGTCATTGCTGACGATGGACTGAAGAAGCATCTCACCAACTCCACCCAGCTTATTAACTCCTTGGCACGCAACACACTGAAGGCCTAATACACTGCTTGGAATACTAACTGCTAATTTTTGACCACTTGCCTCCGAGCAGCAATAGGCAACGTTAGACACGTCCTAGCCTTCATATCGTATTGCCACACGCAGCTGACCCTTTCTCACAATACTATCACGCCATATCTAGATGGCGTCCAGCATTTCCTGTCCCTGCAGGACCCCAGTAAACTGTCAGTATTCTCAAGCCCATGCAGTCAAGTCCCTCCTACAGAGCATACAGAAGCACCAACCTGTAGTCAGTAGCAAGCGCCTAACTTTCAAGAGTGCCCTCTTTAGGCACATGTCTGAAATCCTTACTCGTTCCCCATTTAGGGCCTTGCCCAGCATAGTCATCCTAGCAGCCATCTACCAGGCCTTCTACGGTTCCCTACGGCCTAGTGAATTTACAATCAGTGGCTCCGGCAGTCAGACACTGCTCCGACGCCACCCGACTCGCTTTCGAACCCCTACACTCTCAGTTTGCAAACGCAACAAACCAGCCCCGGGGGTTGACATCAACCTGTTTCAGACTAACAATGCCTGACGCCCAGTGACGGTGCTCGACCAACTACTGCTCCATCTACCCAGCCAATCTGATGGTAGCTTGTTGCTACCCTTTCTTAACCAGCTTCCAGAGTGGCAGCCAGTTTGTCAAGCATGTCAGAATCCTAAGCAACTTGGGCTTCAAATCCCAGTCTGTTCTCAGGACATTCTTTCCGAATTAGAGCAGCCTCAACTGCCTCACAACAGGGAGTACCAGACCACGTAATCAAGACACCAGGCTGATGGGAAGTCTCCTTGTTTTGCCACATACATCCCAAATCCTCAGGAAGAAATGGCACAAGCCTTTACCAAGCTGGCTCAATAAATACAAGAAATCAATATAAGCTATTTCCCTATCTGAGTCTTTTGCCCCCTTTTCTTGGCATACTGACCAGACCACCAAGGCACACTTCAGGTCTATTTATGTTGTAAGTCTTGTCGCGTGTTTATGTGATCCACATCACTCTCAGTCAGAGGGCCACGACCATAAATAAGAAGGCCAGTATGGTGGCCTGAGTTTATGGGAGGAGCCCGGAGGGTATTTAAGCAGCCCACTCACACATGCTCTTTGTCGGTTCAGTGTGCAGTACTACACGTCACTGGGCCGACTCTTCCCAGCTCACCTCATGTCCGTGAGTCTGGTTGGCACCGGCCCAAATAGGGCTAGGTGCCACGGACTAGCTGAGGAGATGGGACGGTCAGGAAAGGGGTTAAATGAGTCTCTCCCCTCTTGAGTTCCCCCCTCCTTCCCCCTCCCTCTGGGAGGGTGGTGCTCTGACAGATAGAGCCAATTAAAGATGCCCAGGGGGGAGGTATTTGGGGTGGGCATGTGACCAAGGCTTCAAGGTGGGTTTCCCTCCCACCTTCTTCCTCTTACCCGCAGCAGCCTCCCAGCAAGTGAGCTCCTTACCTTCCTTGGCTGTGTCATGGCTGAAGACCTGCTGGGTTTGATCCGGGAGCGGATGCGGTCCGATGGAGGCTTCCTGGCTCGCATCGCCGCCGACCTGGGGGTGCCTGGACCGTTCCCCTCGCCGTGCCCAACTGTGGATGACCAGGTAAGGGGTCGGCAGGCCCCTCGTAGGGCCACCCGACCGCCTGTAAGGCTGAGTCCCAGTCCCCCTAAGGCTTCACAGCGGCGCAGAGGCACCGCTGTATCTGTTGCTGGAAGGGGGGGGAAAGGGGCGGGGCCAAATCGCGGGCTGCCGCGGTAGCCCCGCCCCCTTTCTCTTCTGCTCCTCGTGTGTCTGCACAGAGTGTGTGCCTCTCCCCCTCCCTGTACTCCATCATGGGTAATGCTAATGTGCATGTTTCCAGCTCCTCGAGTAGCGAGGAGGCTGGCTTAGCTGCAGACATCCCCTCCGCCCCTGCCCCCACTGTAGATGTCCCTGCTACTGACTTAGCAGTGAATGTACAAGCCCATCCTGCCCATGCCGCTCGCAACCCCCCCCCAGGCACCTGTGGATGCGGATGCTGAGGAAGATATAGTGTGTCCTTCTCCTCACCTGAACACCTCCGCTGTCCCCCCCCATCGCCCACCCCCCCCCCCTCCTGCGAGTTTCAGGAGCGATCGGTCCCGTAGACGGGACATGCGGTCGGACTCCAGGTCCTCTTCGCGTAGTTCTGGGCGTCATGGGCGGTACAGCAGAAGCCGTCGCCGCAGATCCCCTAGGCGTCACAGCAGACACTGGCGTAGATCCAGATCCTCCCGCTGGGGGTCACCATCCTCCTCTGGCAGCTCCTCCAGGAGCCGATCCAGGGTCCGCGAGGGTCGGCTTAGGTCTAGACAGGGTTCATCGAGGCGCTCCAGGCGGCCTTCTCACGCGGACCAGCCGTCCGGCGTGCCTGCTTCCTCTGTGGCTCCCGTGGCCACGACGGTTTCGGTGGCTCCATCGTCAGTGCCAGTTTTCCTTCCGCCTGTTCCCACATCCGCTCCTTCGGGATTGTCAGCTGCGATACCTCCAGTGATCCCTCCTCCTCCTCCATCTTCGGCAGTAACTGGTGAGTTTGACTTCGCAGGGGCCTGGGGGGCCGGGGGTGGGACGCATGCTTTGGTACCGGCTTTAAAAGCATTATTGTCGCAGCTGGAGCCCGGCTCCCAGGGGGCGGTTACGCCTCCTGCGGGCAGGCGTCCTCTGTCTCCGCCAAGGGCCGGTGTACACAAGGAGTCCTTTTTCTGTGGGATTAGCCCGTTAGGATCACACGTTACTGAAGACATCAAACAAAAAATTTGGGAAAATAAGTACATAGATATATGGTCTTTGGTTTCAGCTGATCAGCATACCATTGATAAGGAGCGCAAGCCCTATACTGACAGGTCATTTGAGCGTAGGCCCCCGGGTTGCCAGGACGATAGGTAACTGGTTGCAGGCTTTTGCCGTGCTGGGTGGTATTATGGGGGAAAAACACCCCGGGCGCTGTTCGGAGCTCTTCGTCTATTTGGACTCAGTATACAACGCCTATAAGTCCCATGGCGGCAGCGCTTGGTGGAAATATGACGAAGAGTTCAGAAGACGCTTGGCGTTGCAACCCGAGGTGGGTTGGGGCTGCAAGGCGACGGATGTCTGGCTGCGGCTTATGATGGCGCAGAGGCAGACTCCCTTTCTTGGCGGGGCCGCTGCCTCCTCAGCAAGTCAGCAGGGCGCAGCGGCCACAAAGAGACCCGGAACATGCTGGCTCTTTAACGAGGGTCATTGCAAGTTCTTCGGGTTGTGCAAGTTCAAGCACGAGTGCTCCTCTTGTGGTGGCGCCCACGGGGCAGTTCGCTGCCCCCGCGGTGCAAAACCGGTGCATAGGGGTACAGGGCCTGTTGAAGGGATAGACGCCGGTGAGCGTGGAAGAGATGCTCCCCTGGCTAGAGCGTTACCCCAATAGGTCGGAGGCTGAGCAGTTGCGCATAGGTTTTTTGTACGGTTTTTTTATCCCCTTCATTCCCTCAGATTCGCACCAACTGGCTGGCAATTTGCAATCGGCTGCGCTTTACCCGGATGCCCTGCGGGACAAGGTTAGTAAAGAGGTTAATTTGGGTCGCATTGAGGGTCCATTTTCATCCCCACCATTTCCTAACTTGAGGGTTTCTCCTTTGGGAGTGGTCCCCAAGAAGGAGAGCGGTAAGTTTCGGTTAATTCACCATTTATCTTATCCCAGGGGCTCATCGGTTAACGACGGCATCTCAAAGGATGAGGCGTCTGTTTCCTATGTCTCCTTCGATAAGGCTGTGTTGTTGGTCCGACGGGCCGGCAGAGGTGCCATGATGGCTAAAACTGACATTGAATCGGCTTTTAGGCTGCTGCCGGTGCACCCGGATTGCTACCACCTTCTGGGTTGCTGTGTGGATGGCCTCTTCTATTATAACACTTGTTTGCCTATGGGCTGCTCCATATCGAGCCACTATTTCGAAATGTTCAGTTCCTTTTTGGAATGGGTGGTACGATGTGCAACGGGTTGTAGATCCATCATTCATTATTTGGATGATTTTCTGATAGTAGCCCCGGCCGAATCTTCTCAGTGTCAATTTTTGCTGGATTTTTTCTGTGCTGTGATGAGCAGGTTCGGGGTTCCGCTTTGCGCAGAAAAAAACGGAGGGCCCAATCACCAGGCTGTCCTTTCTGGGCATTGAAATCGATTCCCTTGAGATGGTCTTTCGGTTACCAGCAGATAAGCTCGGAAAGCTATTAGGCTTGATCGAGGGGTTTTGTGAAGTTCAAAAAGTTACTCTGCGGCAATCGCATCCGACTGACTTGTTCCCTAAAAGCGGACCTGTCAGTGTGGCGGCGTCTTTTGGGCACATACAACGGGCGCACGTGTTTCCTGTCGGTCGAAATAGGCAATCAGGAATTGTCTCTTTTCACTGATGCGGCTGGTTCGGGAGGGTACGGCGCGATTCTCGGGGCGAGCTGGAGCGCGGAATCATGGCCACTAGAGTGGCAGGTGCAGGGGTTATGTCGCAACCTGACTCTCCTTGAGCTTTTTCCCATCGTCGTGGCGGTTGAACTTTGGGGGGAGCAGCTCAGGGACAAGAAGGTATGCTTCTGGACCGACAATAGCAGTGTGGTGCATTGCATCAACGGTCTGTCTTCCTCTTCGCTGCCGGTTCTGGCCCTACTCCGTCATCTGGTGCTCAGATGCCTGGAGTATAATATCTGGTTCAGATCTCGTCATGTCCCAGGTGTTGATAACGTTATCGCTGACTTATTGTCTCGTTCTCGTTTCCAGGAGTTCCGGTCTCTTTGCCCGGGTGCGGATCAGGAAGGCCTGCCTTGCCCGAAGTCCCTATGGACCCTGGTGTCAGGACTTTGATGCCCCTCATTGCTGCTTCGGTGACTCCGGCTACCTGGTCCAATCATGGTAAGGCGTGGAATGCCTGGTTGGGGGTGGCGGGCGGCAGGGACGTGGCTTCCTGTGGGAATTTACGTTTTCAGGTTACGGTGGACTATTTGTTGAGTTTGGAGCTTTCTGGTTGTTCCGCCGCGGTGGCTCAACGCCGCATGGGGGGGGTTGGTTTTCACTTAAAGCTGCACGGGTGGCAGGACTGCACGAAGCATTTCGGTATCCTGCAGGCATTAAACGGTTGGCGGAAAAGGCACGGGAAAAAGGACGCTAGGCGTCCGGTTTCCTTTGCCTTGCTGAACTCCCTTGTCGGGGCTACGGTTACGGTGTGTTCCTCTCCTTACGAAGGGCTTCTTTTTCTACTGCGTTTTGCCTGGCTTTTTCGGAGCGTTACGGATAAGCGAGCTAGTGGCGTCCGCGACTACGGGTCCTGGGGGCCTTTTCAGGGATGACGTCCTACTGACTAACGGTGTGTTGCAGGTTCGGGTGAGAAGGTCTAAAACGGACCAGCTGGGAAAAGGTTCTTGGTTGCGCCTTGGGGCAGTGGGGGGCACACTTTGTCCAGTTGCAATGGTAACAGAGTTCCTAAAGGTGAGTCCTGGTGGGGAAAAGTTTTTGGTGCATGCTTCGGGGGCCCCCCTTACACGGTACCAGTTCAGTTCGGTTTTCAAACGCTGCCTTGTGGCTGCCGGGTTTTCAGCGAACGATTTTGGCACACATTCATTCAGAATTGGTGCTGCTACGGAAGCGGCTAGGGCCGGGCTAGCAATGGGTGACATTCAAAGAATTGGTCGGTGGAAGTCGGGGTGCTATGCAGGTTATGTTCGCCCGGAATTGCTGCTATAATGAGTTTTCCCCCTTTTTCAGGTCCTCGTGCGCCGGTGGTGCACATTCTGGGCCATTCATATATCCATCGGGCCGCGCAGAGGGCCATCTGTCGGCCGGGCGGCAGGTCCCTGGGATTTCCAGTGGAGGTTCATTGGAGAGGTATTGGGGGTCTCTCCTGGTCTCGGATATTGATGGAAGCCTTTCAGATTGGCGGAGTATCTCGGTCGCCGGTGGTGTTGGTAATCCATGCAGGGGGGAACGATATTCGCTCCCTGCGGGTTCCGGAGATCATTACCCTAATGAGAATGGATTTGGAGAGAATGGTGTTTCTTTTTTCGGAAATCATGTTGGTTTGGTCCGAAATTGTCCCTCGGGTCACCGGGCAGGAGGATAGGGATGCGGCTGCAATTGAGAGAGCTCGCAGAACAATTAACGCCCGCATGTCCCGGTATGTCAGGGCCAGGTCAGGGGTAGTGGTGAGGCACAGGCAGCTGGAAGGGGACAATAGGCGGCTAATGGGTCAGGATGGGGTCCATCTTAATGATATCGGGCTCGATATCTTTTTGTCTGGCCTTCAGGATGGCATTGAACAGGCCCTTTACATTAGGGGTGGGGGTCGGAGCCCAGTTTGAGGGGCTGTGCTCCTCCTGTGGCGGTAATATTAATGAAGGAACGGGGGAAGGCTATTATGCCCGTCGGTTTAGGCCGGCGGCTGGCTGGTTGCTTCCCCCTTGTAATCTTACCATGAGATGGTACTAAAGGTTTACAGATGTTTTATGGTTAAAGAAAAAAATAAAGCTGTGGCCGACCCCTACGTCCATTCAAGGATAACATGTTGTCCGAGTCTTTATTTTATGGTTAAGGGGTGAGACGAACACATGGGTACGGGTTAATGGGTTGTTCAGGTAGTCTGGTTGGCACCGGCCCAAATAGGGCTAGGTGCCACGGACTAGCTGAGGAGATGGGACGGTCAGGAAAGGGGTTAAATGAGTCTCTCCCCTCTTGAGTTCCCCCCTCCTTCCCCCTCCCTCTGGGAGGGTGGTGCTCTGACAGATAGAGCCAATTAAAGATGCCCAGGGGGGAGGTATTTGGGGTGGGCATGTGACCAAGGCTTCAAGGTGGGTTTCCCTCCCACCTTCTTCCTCTTACCCGCAGCAGCCTCCCAGCAAGTGAGCTCCCACCCTCCCGCCCTTTTTTTCCTGTATTATTACACGGTTTCAGGTGTTTATAAAAAAAAAAAAAATAAAAAAAAAGAGGATCGAATGTAATAAAGTTATAAAAAAAAAAAAAAAAAAAAAAAAAAAAAAAAAATTGGTCAAGCGAGTTTTGTACTGAGGAGTTATGACGGTGGTTATTGCTGTATTTCATTACAATTTTAAGGTTTTGGTTTTACAGGCATTGTTTGTTCACGTTATGATGTGAGATATTTATTGTTAAGTCACAGCTGGCGGTAATATTAATGAAGGAACGGGGGAAGGCTATTATGCCCGTCGGTTTAGGCCGGCGGCTGGCTGGTTGCTTCCCCCTTGTAATCTTACCATGAGATGGTACTAAAGGTTTACAGATGTTTTATGGTTAAAGAAAAAAATAAAGCTGTGGCCGACCCCTACGTCCATTCAAGGATAACATGTTGTCCGAGTCTTTATTTTATGGTTAAGGGGTGAGACGAACACATGGGTACGGGTTAATGGGTTGTTCAGGTAGTCTGCGCATTCAATCGCATTCGACACCCTCCCGCCCTTCCCTTTTTCAGGGCACTTCTCAGCATATCCTTCTTCAATTAACTACCCATTACTTACTTTGGGTATGCCCCCTTTTCTTGGCATACTGACCAGACCACCAAGGCACACTTCAGGTCTATTTATGTTGTAAGTCTTGTCGCGTGTTTATGTGATCCACATCACTCTCAGTCAGAGGGCCACGACCATAAATATAAATTTTGTTACATTTCTGAGTTCAGATCCTCCTTGCATCAGGGTCCCCAGAGAGCCAATTCCTTAGATCAGGGTCCCCAGAGAGCTTCCATACATCAGGGTCCCCCATACATCAGGGTTCCCAGAGCCCATTCCATACATCAGGGTCCCCAGAGAGCCTCCCACATACATCAGGGTCCCCAGAGAGCCTCCCACATACATCAGGGTCCCCAGAGAGCCTCCCACATACATCAGGGTCCCCAGAGAGCCTCCCACATACATCAGGGTCCCCAGAGAGCCTCCCACATACATCAGGGTCCCCAGAGAGCCTCCCACATACATCAGGGTCCCCAGAGAGCCTCCCACATACACCAGGGTCCCCAGAGAGCCTCCCACATACATCAGGGTCCCCAGAGAGCCTCCCACATACATCAGGGTCCCCAGAGAGCCTCCCCCATACATCAGGGTCCCCAGAGAGCCTCCCCCATACATCAGGGTCCCCAGAGAGCCTCCCCCATACATCAGGGTCCCCAGAGAGCCTCCCCCATACATCAGGGTTCCCAGACTTAAACACCCCCCCCCCCCCCCAGAGCTTCCCCTGTACCTGGCTGGCTGGCTGTGCACCTCCAACCCCCAGCACAGGGGGAGGTGTGAGATGGAGATCGGCAGTTCTATGATGTCCATTTGCATGGGGATCGTCCTGGGGCTTGTAATTCTCTTCCTGGGTCTGTACAGTGGAGAGGGGAGGGGCCACTGACCCGAGCAACTCACTCTACACTGAAGAGTAAAACGTGTAGCTGCCTGGGTCAGAGGCTCCTCCCCCTCTACTGTAAACATGCCGAAGGAGAAAAACAAGCCCCAGGGAGATGCCGCAAGCACCATACAGCTGTCGAACGCCGCCTCCTGCTCCCCTCACTGCATCCCAAACTAAAAGCCAGAGATGCAGGGGGAGATGCCAGGTCTTGGGGCTCCCCCCCCCCCACAGCGTCAGAATGGCAGGGTCCAGTCGCAACTGCTACTGCAGCAACCATGAAAGTTCCGCCACTGCCCCCAAGCCTCATATCCAATGTGTCCTTGATGGGAAGTCCATTGATTCTTGAAACGTATTATAAAGTATACCATATTGTGAAATGAGACCATGTTTAGTATTCCTTTTTAGGAATGGTCCTGATCTCCTCGCATGTAAGTTCAACTTGGGCGTTCGTAAAACAAACATGGGGTGCTTGCAGCAAGTTTTCCTGCCACAGAGCACCCCATAATACACTGCAATCAGTGCATTGACGGCTGCTGACTGGCCAATGTGTGCATCTGACCTGCATGATGTGCTGTTAACCATGATTGGCCACTACGGCTGCTGCTTACACAGCGGCTGTATATAGTGAATTGAGCTGTGTGTTCCTATAAAAAAAAAAATGTATATTCGTGTATTGAAGTGTTTAACCACTTTGCAACCGCCCTATGCCGAAAGTACGGCTCTAGGGCGGTTGCTGTATTCTAACTGGCCGTTAATTAACGGCCTGTCAGAATCGCGCTCCCGCGCGCCTCCTGAGGCGCGCACACGGGAACATCCGTGACCGCCGGGTCCAGAGGACCCGGCGCATCACGGATCACGGTAAATCGCCGCTGATAGCGGCGGTTTACCACGTGATCGCGCCGTCCAATGACGGCGCGATCAGATGTAAACAGACCGGCGTCATTTGATGACGCCGGTTCCTCCCTCCTCTCTCTGTACCGATCGGTACAGTGTGAGAGGAGAGGGGAGGGAGCGGATGGCAGCGCCAGTGCTGCGGGCTGGATCTGTGACAAATGCAGTCACAGATCCATCCATCCATCCCTCCCTGCTCAGCCATCCCTGCTGCATATACTCTGCAATACTCACCTGGGCATACTCTGCAATACTCAGGCATACTCAGGCATACTCTGGCAATACTCTGGGCATACTCTGCAATACTCAGGCATACTCTGGCAATACTCTGCAATACTCAGGCATACTCTGGGCAATACTCTGGGCAATACTCTGGGCAATACTCTGGGCAATACTCTGGGCAATACTCTGCAATACTCTGGCAATACTCTGGGCATACTCTGCAATACTCTGGGCATACTCTGCCAATACTCTGGGCATACTCTGCCAATACTCTGGGCATACTCTGCATACTCCGCAATACTCTGGCAATACTCTGGGCATATTCTGGCAATACTCTGGGCATACTCTGGCAATACTCTGGGCATACTCTGCAATACTCTGGGCATACTCTGCAATACTCTGGGCATACTCTGCAATACTCTGGGCATACTCTGCAATACCCTGGGCATACTCTGCAATACCCTGGGCATACTCTGCATACTCCGCAATACTCTGGCAATACTCTGGGCATACTCTGGCAATACTCTGGGCATACTCTGCAATACTCTGGGCATACTCTGCAATACTCTGGGCATACTCTGCAATACTCTGGGCATACTCTGCAATACTCTGGCAATACTCCGGGCATACTCTGGCAATACTCCGGGCATACTCTGGGCAATACTCTGGCAATACTCTGGCAATACTCTGGGCATACTCTGGCAATACTCTGGGCATACTCTGCAATACTCTGGGCATACTCTGCAATACTCTGGGCATACTCTGAAATACTCTGGGCATACTCTGCAATACTCTGGCAATACTCTGCAATACTCTGGCAATACTCCGGGCATACTCTGGCAATACTCCGGGCATACTCTGGGCAATACTCCGGGCATACTCTGGGCAATACTCTGGCAATACTCTGGGCATACTCCGCAATACTCTGGGCATACTTAGCAATACTCTGGGCATACAGCAGCCCCTGTCCCCGCGAGCTCGCATGCAGAAGCGAACGCATACGCAAGTCCCGCCCACATATAAAAACGGTGTTCAAACCACATGTGAGGTATCTTTATATCATGTTTTGGGGTTTTATGTATTTTTCTAGCAAATAAATGATGATTTTTACATGTAGGAGAGAAATGTCAGAATTGGCCTGGGTGCTCCCTGCATGTTGGGCCTCTGTATGTGGCCGCACTGTGTAAAAGTCTCACACATGGGGTATCGCCATACTCGGGAGGAATAGCAGAATGTGTTTTGGGTTGTAATTTGTGGTATGCATATGCTGTGTGTGAAAAATAACCTAATAATATGAAAATTTGATGAAAAAAAAATAAATCTTGATTTTGCAAAGAATTGTGGGAAAAAATTACAACTTTAAAAAACTCACCAGGCCTCTTTCTAAATACCTTGGAATGTCTTCTTTCCAAAAAGGGGTCATTTGGGGGGTATTTGTACTTTTCTGGCATGTCAGGGTCTCAAGAAATGAGAGAGGCTGTCAGTACTTCAGGTGTGATGAAATTGATCAATTTTCAGGATTTGGTACCATATCTTGTAGACCCCATAACTTTCACCCAGACTAAATAATATCCAACATTTTTTATTTTTTTTACCAAAGATATGTAGCAGTATACATTTTAGGCCAAATTTATGAAGAAAAAATGGAAAATTGTATACTCACCTTTCCGTAATTTTCCTTTCCTGACGCATCTTCATGGCAGCACACACTGGGTTGTGACTCCGCCCCCACAACCTGACAGGATTGGTTAGCTATAAATCTGAGTGGGAGACACCCGGCGTCATTCTCCGTATATATAATCATTGAACAGTAGGGTGGGCAGTTGTGTGCTGCCATGAAGATGCGTCAGGAAAGGAAAATTACGGAAAGGTGAGTATACAATTTTCCATTTTCCTGACGCAATTATGGCAGCACACACTGGGAAATAACTCGCCAGTCGGGAGGGTTCAATGCAAAGTATTTATTCTCTAGAGAGCCGAAGAATTGGCCCTGAAGACAGATCTGCCAAATTCAGCTGTAGCCAAAAGAGCTGCGTCCACTCTGTAGTGGGATATGAAGGTATGCCTGGAAGACCAGGTAGCTGCTCTGCAGATGGTCTCTGAAGAGACCCCGCAATATGCTGCCCAGGAGGTCGCCACTGCCCTGGTTGAATGTGCTTTGATGCCTTCCGGGACCTCTCGCTGTTGAATAGAGTATGCCTTTTCTATAGCTCTGACTAGCCAAGAGGCGATGGTTCGGGAGGTGGCCGCCTGGCCTCGCCTGGCTCCGTGAGGGATAATCAGGAGGGCGTCCGACGAGCGAAGATGGGTGGTAGCTGACAGGTAGCTGGAGATCGTAGACTTAATGTCCAAGGCGTGAGGTTCCCCATCCTCGTTAGTAAGGCGTGGTAAGACGATATCCTGGCTGTAGTGGAAAGCCGAGGTAACCTTGGGGAGGAAACGGTCAGAAGGCCTCAACACCACCCTGTCTGGTAGAAAAATCAAATATGGCTCCTTGAATCTGAGAGCTTGCAACTCTGACACTCTTCTGGCCGAAGCTATAGCGATGAGGAAGGATAACTTCAGGGTCAGGTCCCATAAGGAGATTGAGCTGAGTGGAAAGAAGGGAGGATTGGAAAGTGCTTCTAGTACCACCGAAAGATCCCAGGCTGGAAAGGGTGGTCTTCTTGGAGGTCTGATCTTCGCACAGGCCTGCATGAACTGGGTAATCAGAGGGTGCAGGGCCCATTTAGTGCCGGTCTTTGCAGAAAGAGCGGAGATCTGTACCCTAAGGGTGTTTGAGCTCAGGCCTTTGTCGATACCCGCTTGAAGGAACTCTAGGATCTGGCAAGGGTCTGGCGAGGTGTGATTCCAGCCTCTAAGTTGCGCCAAGTGGGTGAACTTTTCCCAAATTCTTGTGTAGACCGTGTTTGTCGAAACCTTTCTGGCTTGCATTAAGGTGGTTATGACTGCCTGGGAGCATCCCTGTTCCCTAAATCTAGCCCTTTCAACCTCCAGGCTGTCAAGTGGAGCCTGTCGGGGGCCGGATGGAAGGATCGGCCCTGGAGTAGGAGGTCCGGTGACGTTGGTAGATGGATAGGAGGACAAGTATTGAGCTGTAGTAAAGTTGTGAACCAAGGCCTCCTTGGCCAGAATGGTACTACCGTTATTACTGTGGATGACGATCTCCGGAGTCTGTATAGAAATCTCGCTATCAAGGGAATCGGAGGGAAGGCGTATCCTAGGTTGAAGTCCCATGGGTGGAGAAGGCAATCTGTCCCCTCCGCTGTCGGAAAGGGTACTCTGGACAGAAATCTCGGGCACTTGGTGTTGGCTGGTGTCGCTGCCAGGTCGATCTTCGGAATCCCCCAGGTGTCCGTCAGCATAGAGAACTCCCGGAGGTTCAGAGACCATTCGTTGTTCGATCGAAGTTCCCTGCTCAGGAAGTCGGCTAGTGTGTTTTGATCCGCTGGGACGTAAACTGCTCGTAGGTCCAATAGATGTGTCTGGGCCCATTCCATTATGGGGCGAACTTCCTCTAGTAGCGTGCGACTTCGGGTACCGCCTTGCCTCTGGACGTAGGCCACCGCCACTTTGTTGTCCATACGAATTTGGACGTATTTCCCCTGTAGTAGAGGCTCGAAAGCCAAGAGGGCCTGGAACGCTGCTCGAAGCTCCAGAATGTTCGAGACCACTCCTCGAGCAGGAAAGGGCCATCGTCCCTGGGCTGTCTGATCCCGGTAGTGCGCCCCCCAACCCTTCTCGCTGGCGTCTGATGTCACAATTTCCGGAATCGGAGGGACTATAGGTCTGAAGCCCCTGAGTTTGGGAGGCAAAGTCCACCAAAAAAGGTCGGGTCTCACATGGCTGGGAATGTTGATGGGTTGGTGCATTGAGGTCCCGTCCCACTGTCTGAGAAAAGTGTTTTGTAAAGACCTTATTCGCCACTGGGACCACTGGATCATGGGTATAGTTGAGGACATAGAGCCCAACAGGCTGAGGCAAGACCTGGCCGATGTAGATCTGGAGGATAGTAGGTTTTGCACCTTCCGAGCTAGGGGTTCCACCTTCTCTAGAGGCAACTGCACCCTGTTCTGTCTCGTATCCAGCTGTGCTCCGAGGAACGTCATCACCTGTGAGGGTTCTAGGCTGCTCTTTTGCCAATTGATTAACCACCCGAAGCTCTGAAGGGTTGAGACTAGGATGTTGCGTTGGAAGAGCAGAGTCTCCTGATCCGCCGCTAGGAGCAGTATGTCGTCCAAATAATGGTGAACCCGCAAGCCCCTCTCCCTGAGGAGTGCTATGAGCGGGAGGAGGACCTTTGTGAATGTCCTGGGTGCTGAAGAGATGCCGAAGGGCAGGCATCGAAACTGAAAGTGGTGTTGCCCGATGGAAAAACGAAGGAATTTCTGAAAAGCGGGGTGGATTGGAATGTGAAGATAGGCGTCTGACAGGTCGACGGACAGCATCCAATCTCCTAAGTTCACTGCCAGAAGAATAGACTGGAGACTTTCCATTTTGAAGGCTTCTATTTGGATCCTTTTGTTTAGACGTTTGAGGTCCAATACAGGCCGAAGGTCTCCTGATTTCTTTCGCACCAGAAACAGAGGGGAATAAAATCCCCTGCCTCTCTGGTGGGAAGGGACCTCTATGACTGCTTCCTTCCGAATTAAATCCAAGACGTACTGCAGTAGAAGTTTCCTTTTGTCTGGGGAGGAGGGAATTTTGGTGGGTTGAAAAACCGCGTGAGGCAATGTCCCCATAAAGCTCCATTTGTGGCCTTGTTTGACCGTGGAAAGGGCCCATTGATCTTCTAAATGTTCCGCCCAAAGTTGCGCAAAATTCCTGAGCCTGGCGCCCACCTGAGCTGGGTGGGCAGGCGAATCTTCAAAAAGACTTTTGCTGGTCCCCTGTGGAAATGGCCTTCATCTTTTGACCCCTAGCAAAGGGGGGGCGAGTAGATCTCCCATCTCTTCTAAATTCCCTGCCTGGGCGATAATTTCTGGCTTCCCTGTACCTATCGGGCAGATTGCGCCTGAGGGTAGGCCCCCTCTGGGGCTTGGGTCTCCTGTCGGAGGGGATAAGCCCCGATTTTCCTCCGGTAACTTTGGAGATTGCCGTATCTAATTTCGCACCAAACAGGTTTACGCCATCATACGGGATCTTGCACCAGTTGGACTTGGAGTTTGAGTCAGCGACCCAGGGTTTCAGCCATAAGGCTCTGCGGGCCATTACCGAGGCTAACATGGAGCGAGCCGAGGAGCGAATGATATCCACTGAGGCTCCTGCCACAAAGTCTCCTGCTAGCCTAATCTCTTGTAACGAGGATATCACCTCCCTCTGGTCAGTCCCTTCTAAGAGGGCCTTCTCCGCATTGGCTGCCCATGTGGACATGGCTTTGGCGACTGCAGCCGTAGCAATCGCTGGTCTACAGGCTCCCCCTGCTGAAGAGTACGATTTCTTCAATTCCAGATCCATTTTGCGGTCGAGCACATCTCGGAACGAGACCGCGTCCTCTATCGGTAAGGTGACATGGCGGGCGAGTCGCATCAGGGATGAATCGACAACGGGAGCGTTGATAAGGGGAGACACCTTGGACTCCATTAGCGGGTACAGCTTAGCAAGCTTATTAGAGAGGCTGGACCGCCTATCAGGTTTTTCCCACTCATCTTTAATGAGATCTTCTAACTCATCTATGAAAGGAAATAGTTCCGGATCCCTTCTTAGTTCGGGAAAATATTTCCCAACCTTTGGTTCTGCCACGGGGTCCTCCCAGCCTATAGCCTCCTTAATGGAGCGTGCAAAGGGCTCAACTAGGCTGAAGTCAAATCCTGATGTCATCTCATGTTCTTCCTGGTCGGACAGGGTTCCCGCTAGTTGGGCATAGGGGTCAAGAGCCGATGAGGTGCCTGGGGTGGGGTCCCCGCCGGTTAGAGGGGTCCAGTTTGACTCCTGCACTGGGTCTCTGGCAAGACTTGTCGCTGTCCTGGCGTCCATCTCCCTTTCTCCAACCGCTTCATTGAAGCAGGTGCGACATGCTAATTTTCCTGGCATTGCAATGGCACCACACACCCAGCAGGCATTAGCCGCAGGACGGGTATGGCAACGTTCGTGGTGCACTGAGGGAGATCGTCTCCGATGAGACCCGCTGTGGCGAGATCGACTATGGCGTGATCGGCTGCGCCTAGATCGGCGGTAGCGGGAGGAGGTTCTTGACCGACTTCTGCGGGATCTTCTAGATGAATGTCTGGATCTCTCCCTGCGCCGTGGGCTTGCATCGTTGGGCCTGGTGGGACTGCGAAAGAAGGCAGTGTTTAGTGGCCAGCTCTCTTTTTTCTCTTCTCTACTTACCTCTATTGATGGCCTACCTACCTTGTTTGTTGGCAGTGGTCTGCTAGGGCAGTGGACTCCATAAAGCATAGAAGTAGCAGCTGGAGGAAACAAGAGGAAGAGAAAAAGGGGTTAGGAGGGGGGAGGGACACAGCCATTCTGGGGAAAGAACAAGGCTTACCTGGGGCAAGTAAACTAGAGAAGTTTTGAGCAAAGCAGCAACCTCAGGGGAAAAAGGAAAAGTTTTCCATTTAAAACTGGCGCCGCCGTCGCGGCGTTGATGACGCGATCGCGCATGCGCAATGGTGCCGCGCGCGACCCCGCGCCATATTGGATGAGGGCGAGTAAGCCCCTGACATCATCATTCCGCTGCGCGCATGCGCAGAGCGGCCAGAGGGACGCCAGGAGCGAGGAACTACAAGGCCCAGCAGTGTGCTGTTTCCAAAAAAAACCCCATTAACCGGAAAGAAGGGGAGACAGACCAGGAAAGACAAGAGGATATCCAGGAAGGTAAGGGGAGCCACTGCCAAATCTAAGCTCATTTAGAGCTTGTAGGATGCCAGGTATTTCGCCGGGATTTTGACCCCCGAGACCACCAGAGCGGGGTTCCCCCCATAAAGCTCTATTAGAGACTGTACAGGGGGGACTTCCAAACAGGAGAGGCTGAACCTGCTGGGGCGATAGCGGTAGGAGGCGAGCTGTACGTCCGTTCCAGTCCTGTTCAGGTGAGGATAAAAAAAGAGAATGACGCCGGGTGTCTCCCACTCAGATTTATAGCTAACCAATCCTGTCAGGTTGTGGGGGCGGAGTCACAACCCAGTGTGTGCTGCCATGAATGCGTCAGGAAATTACTTTTTTGCAAAATTTTATAATAGAAATGAAGAAAAATTATTATTTTTTGCAAAATTTTGTTATTTTTTCATTTATAGCAAAAAAAAAAAAAACCGCAGAGGTGATGAAACACCACCAAAAGAAAGCTCTATTTGTGGGAAAAAAAGGACAAAAATTTCATTTGGTTATAGTGTTGTATGACTGAGTTATTGTCATTCAAAATGTGAGAGCACCGAAAGCTGAAAATTGGTCTGGTTATTAAGGGTGTTTAAGTGCCCAGTGGTCAAGTGGTTAAAAGAAACCCTATGACAGCATGAGGTCCCCAATCCATACTAGGCCCCTTGGGTATGGCATAGACTTTAAGGGGATCTCCACACAAATCATACCAGACCCTTATCTGAGCACGTAGCCGGGCAGGCCAGGAAAGATGAAGGAATGAGCAGCCCCCCCTCCTGAACCATACCAGGCTGCTTGCCCTTAACATAGGGAAGGTGCTTTGAGGGTAAGAGCCTCTTCCAGCAAGCCCAGTTGGTGGGTTCTGTGAGTGGGGGCTTATCTGATATCCCCCCCCCCACCTGAAATGAGCATCAGGTACATTGACTGTGTAGGGGGGTACAAAGTCAATGTACCTGATGCCCATTCACATATTGGGGAGCCCCCCTTGTCAAAGGGGCTTCCAGATTCTCATAAGCACCCACCACAACAGCCAATGGCCAGGGAAGAGGATCTTGTCCCGATCAAGGTGGGGACCAGGTGCTTTGGGGCGGGAGATGCAGCGTGGACCTTATGCAGGTTTGCGCCTTGTTTTTTTTTATATATTGCTGGGGGGAGTCAATACATTACAGCCGTGAGCAAGTCTAAATTACTTTTTTTGTAACTTTGCAGCAGTACAGTAAAATACATGAGAAAGATGTGCCACTTTATAGCCAGACTAAGGTGACCCTCCCCCCACCGCACAGTATTTAAAGGAATAACGGAAAATTGTTATTCTTACCTACGGTAATTTTCCTTTCCTGGCCTGTCCTCACGTCAGCACATCATGGGTTAATCCCCTCCTCCGGTCCACCAGTACCACCTTCTTCTAGCTAATAAGTAGGGGGCCCCTCCTCCCAGTCCTTGTTCCACTAATTTGGCGGACGACAGACTATAGGGAGGGAAAGGCTGTGCTGACGTGAGGACAGGCCAGGAAAGGAAAATTACCGTAGGTAAGAATAACAATTTTCCGTTTTCCTGGCCAGTCCTCCCGTCAGCACATCATGGGATTTAATTTAGCACCCTAGGGCGGGAAAATGTATATAAGACTCGGACGACAACTATAAATGCTGCTTAAGTGAATCTTTCTTTATTTTGCCTGACAAGGAGCCGATACCACGGCATTTCCGAAACTAGACGCCTTAGATGACGTCCCGTCTAGATTGTAATGCTTTGCGAAGGTCTTGCAGGAACTCCAACTGGCCATCTTGCATATTTCCTCAACTGGTATTTTGGCAAATGCTGCCCAGGAGGCTGCCACCCCTCTGGTAGAGTGAGCTCTAGTTGCCTGAGGAGGCGTCAGCCCTTGTTTCTCGTACGTGAGTTTTATTACTTTGGTGATCCAGGTCGAGATTATTCTTGTTGAAGCGGCTTGTCCTTTTTTAGGCCCAGATGGTAAGACGAAAAGGGAATCCGTTTTGCGTACTTGAGAACGATGCAGGTAAATTGAGAAAAGGTTGACCATGTCCAGAGGTCTGAGGTCCAGTTCTTCCTGCATAGGCGGTGATGTAAAGCTAGGTAGCACTGCCTCCCAGTTAAGGTGAAATTTTGAAATTACCTTGGGCGTTGCTGTTGGTGAAGGCCTCAGAATGACCTTGTCTGGAAGGATGATGCAGTACGGTTTCTTACTGGACAGGGCTGCTAGCTCGGATACCCTTCTTGCCGATGTTACGGCGGTGAGAAAAAACAGTTTAAGTGTTAGAAACCAGAATGGACAAGATTCTGCGGTACAAAAGGATGTAGAAGCAGTGCTCTTAGTACTGTGCCTAAGTCCCGGGCCGGAAATAGAGACTTCCTTGGAGGATTCATTTTCATGGTCGCTTTTAAGAATTGTTTTACCAGTGGTTCGTCTGCCCACCTGTATCCTGTAAAACATGATAAGGCTGAAATTTGTACCTTCAATGTACTATAGGCTAAGGCTTTGTTTCGAGTAGATTGCAACAAGTCCAGTACTTGTGCCACATTCGGATCCACTGAAGCAAAATTTTTCTGTAACGCAAAAGTTGTAAACTTTGCCCACATCCTGTTGTAGGTGGCGTTAGTCGAGGCCTTTCTAGACTTTAACAGTGTTGAGATTACTTCCTTTGAAATGCCTTGTGCCTGGAGTCTGGTTGATTCAGCAGCCAGGCCGTCAGTTGCAACCTGTTCGGGTTGGGGTGTACCCATTGGCGCTGCCATTAGGAGATCCCTCTTTATCGGCAGACGTATTGGGGGGGCCGACGCCATGTGTAGTAGTAGAGGGAACCACGGCCTCTGCGGCCAGAAGGGTAGCATTATTATTGTATGGACCTTTTCTCTCGCAATCTTTACCAAAGCCCTCATTACTAGCGGCACCGGCGGAAAGATGTAAACTAGGGGAAAATCCCATGGAATGGAGAAGGCATCTTGGGTCAAGGCTTTGTTGCAATGGAACCTGGACACAAATTGGGGTGTCTTTGTATTGACTCGGGTCACTATTAGATCCACTGAGGGTGTCCCTCACTCGGAAAAGATTGGTTCTAGGAACTTCTTGTTCAAGGCCCATTCGTTCTTGTCGGGGAGCTCCCGACTCAGATGATCCGCGATGGAATTCTGGCTGCCCGGAATGTAGGCTGCTGTTAGGGCTTCCAGATGTGCTTCGGCCCACACAAATATTTTGGTTGCCACCTGCAGAAGTGGCAAGCTCTTGGTTCCGCCCTGTCTGGCTATATATGCCACTGCCGTCTTGTTGTCTAACATTAGTTTGACTCGAGCTCCCTGAACTAGCTTCTCGAAGGCCCGCAGGGCCAGGTATGCGGCTTGCAGCTCCAAAAGGTTGGAGTGTCGGCATTCCATCTTGCTCCAAACTCCCCGCATCTGCTTGCCGAGGCAGTGAGCACCCCAGCCCCGGAGACTGGCACCCGAAGTTATCAGAATCCAGTCCCCGGGGCCGAGGGGCATGCCCCGCAACAGGTTCTCTGATGACTTCCACCAAGCTAGGTTCTGTCGAATCCGGTTTGGTATGCGAATCCTCTGGTGGAGAGAGGTACCGTCCCATTGGTTCAACAAGGTTGCCTGGAAGGCTCTTGTGTGGAACCTTGCCCAAGGAATGGTTGGGCTTGCTGCAGTAAACATCCCGAGTAGGGTCATACAATCTCTTGCCGTTAGTGACGTTGACTTCATCACGCTGCTGACGCAGGCTACCAATATCTGCTTTCTTTCGTTCGGGTAGGAGGACAAGGCCTCTGTTTGTATTGAGAATCAGTCCCAGATATTCCATCTGTTGTGAGGAAATCAATTGGCTCTTTTGCCTGTTGATGATCCAGCCAAATTTTGATATGATTTCTAGAACCATCTCGCGTTGAGACGCCAAGAATCTTAGGTATCTTTGGTGGCTCTCGTTGATTGGGACGTGCAAATATGCATCCGTTAGATCGACTGATATCAGCCAGTCTCCTGGTTGCAACACAGAGATGATTGTAAATACAGATTCCATCTTGAACGTCTTGGGTTCTATGAAGTGGTTTAGAATTCTCAGGTCCAGAACTGGTCTGAGATCCCTCGATGCTTTGGGAACTAGAAAGATTGGAGAGTATACCCCTTTTCCTTGTTGGGATAGGGGCACCGGCAAAATTCCATTCTTTTGCTGTAAGCCGTCTAAATATTCTTGTAAGCAGATCCGTTTCCTCTGATCTGTCGGCCATTCTGTGTGGACCACCGTATTGGGTGGTTTCTTCTGAATGGATATTTTGTTATCGTATCTGACCGTCTTGCGGACCCACTGGTCCTTGACTTCTTCCGCCCATACTTCCCAGAAGGACATTACCTGGCCCCCACCTGGGGGGAATGGGCGGTTAACCCGTCAAAAAGATTTTTCAGGTTTTTTCGCAGTCTGTGCCGCTCTAGACTTTACTTTCAGCATGAAAGAATTTTGTGGATTTTTCCAGTAGGGTCTTGTATATTCCCGTCCTGGCCTGTATGACCTGGTGTCATACACCCTCTTGTAGTTTGGTTGGGCTGGCCGGGTGGCCTGCTGTGTCTTCCTGGGTCTCTGTGGCATTAGACCCGACTTTCCCCCTGTAGCTTGACTAATAGCTTCTTCCACGGTCTTTCCGAACAGCACCTTGCCGTTAAACGGAATATTGCAGAGACTCCGTTTTGAGGTGCTGTCTGCTCCCCAATGTCGCAACCAGAGGGTCCTCTTTGCCGTCACTGCAAAAGCCATGATTCTTGTGAGTAACTTTGTCAGGTACTTAGAGGCTTCTGCTATGAAATCGGCGGCAAGATCGAATTCCTCCATTGTCTGTATGACTGATTCTGACCCTGTATCTGCTTTTAGTGCTGCTTGGGTTCTCGTGGTCCAAACCTTGAGTACTCTGGAGACTGAGGTTAGGGCAATAGCTGGACGGCACGCTGCACCCGCAGCTGAGTACACCTTCTTTAGGTCTGTGTCTGCATGTCTGTCCATTGGGTCTTTGAAGGTTGTAGAATCTTGCAATGGCAACGCGACCTGTCGGGCCAGGCGCCCTAAGGCCACATCTATGCCCAACAGGGAGTCCCAAAGGTCTGCTTCTGGGGTTTTAAAAGGGTACAACCTTGAGAAACGGTTCTGTATGTTTGCCCTCTTTTCCGGCTTTTCCCATTCTTCCTCGAACCATTCTCGGATCTCTGGCAAGAGGGGGAAAGTAACCCCTTGTCTCTTCCGGCTAGGAAAGAATCTTAATTTTTTCAGGTGGCTGAACATCTTGATCCCAGTCAATGGCCTCCCTTACGGCTGTGACAAATGATTCAATATATTGAAAATCAAATAAATATTCTGAGGGCTCTTCAGAGTCCGATGAGTCTAGTGATAGCGCCTCCCGGGCAGGTGATTCATCGTGCACTGGCCGATTGGATCTAGACCTAGGTGATTTGGTGGCTGAGGCTGACTGAATACCCTCTGCCACTGCTTCTTGAATATAGTCTCTAATTCTTCTCACCTCTGCTTCCCTGTCTGTAGCCACGTCCTTAATGCAGCCGGTGCATAGAAGTTTGCCAGGTTCGGATGGTGCCGATCATGCCCAATAAAGACCATTGTCTGGGCGGGGTCTTGATACATTTGGCTCTGCTACAGTCGCAGAGTGACTGGATTTGCGTGCTGGACTAGAATGGGACTTATGCATTGCCCGAGAGCCAGACGCTTGCGGAGATTTTGAGCGGTGGTGGGACTTTTTTCTCCGTTCCATGTCTTATCTTCGGGCTTCTGCTCCTAAAAAGACAACCAAGAAACACTACCTTTAGCTCTTGGTATTGCACTCTTTTACATTGTGGCCCCCGTTGACCCCTCCTACCTGTCCGGTGACCTTGGTGCATCCTGAGGCTGTGGTGAGCTCATGCTGTGTAAAGAATGCAGGATACGCACATCAGGCGGTGAAGCAATTGATACCAGTGTACTAAGAAAAAAAGTGTGTACCTAATTTTGTATTTCTTATTTATCTATATATTTTATTTAATTAATAATAATAATAATAATAATAATAATAATAAAATATATATATATATATATATATATATATATATATATATATATATATATATATATATATATATACACATATAATCCTTTTTTTTTTTTTTTTTTTTTTATGTTTACCTATGCACCCCAAAATAATATCCACTGTATGTATGTACATGTTTTACAACCTCCTCTTTACATTTAAAGAGAAGGAAAAATTCCAGGGTGACAGCAGGTGTTTAGAAAAAAAAAAGGTACCTTTAAGAATAGTGCAGCGCTGACACAATCTTTCACACACTCCTCCTCAGCTGGAGGCTTACCTAGAGCTTCCTCTCCCAGACAGTGGCAGACCGCACTGAGCCTCCTGCCCTGGAGAGTCTTTATAGCCGATTTGGGCCCGCCCATGGCGCGCCCCACGGCCCCACCCCCCCTGTGACATCACCGCCGACTAACAGAAAGTGGAGGAAGGAGGGGCGGCGCGCTCCTACGGAGCTCAGATCTGAACAAGGAGAAGGAGCCACAGCATGTCCTAGCAGATGGACAGGAGACACACCACAGCCACTGTTAACACAGTAAGCTTCCTACAAGCTAAAACGCCCACAGCTCATGCACCTGAGCGTCCAGTGTCATAAAGGGGCATACCTTTATTACTTCTGGACCTTCCAACCCGAGGAGAGGCTGAACCTGGGTGGGGATGGTTCGGCAGGGGGGTTCTTTTTCTTCCTCTTTGTTCGTAGTTTGTTTGTCTGGAAGAGTCTTAGGTGGTCTGATCGTCCGACCAAAAAAAAGGAACAAGGACTGGGAGGAGGGGCCCCCTACTTATTAGCTAGAAGAAGGTGGTACTGGTGGACCGGAGGAGGGGATTAACCCATGATGTGCTGACGGGAGGACTGGCCAGGAAATTACATTTTAATTTCACTATTAAAATCACTGCCCCGGGGAAAAAATTATAAAAAATGTTTGCATTGATAAATGTCTCCTGGGGCAGTACTCAGGTCCCATACACTTAATTTTGTATGGCAACTTGCATATAAGCCTTTAACATTGTCACTCTTGACTTCTCATGTTTGTATCCCATAGACTTTAAGGTTAGCTAAAACTTTTTGCCAGTTTGCAGTGTTCTGGTGGGGGGTGGTGTTCGCCTCATCCCGTGTGTATATTTTTATATATAAAATTCATGGGAATGGGCCTGAGCGGCATGTCCTGAGACCTAAAATTTAAAGAATCTTTGGTATGGGGGTCCCTTATTCAATACTTAATTGTACAAAGGTCATTCTGAAATGATTGCGCTATATACCTCAGGCACAGACCTTTTTAGTCTTCTGTAAGTCAGAACATTCCCATTTCATTAATTCCCCATAACTAATGTCATCCCATATTGGCAGGGCCGGCTCTACCATGGTCCAAAGCAGCACTTTCAGGGGGGTGGAAACTGACGTCCACCAGCCAGCCCGTTCTGCCGCTCCGCTGCTTCTCACACTGTGAGAAGGGAGCTTGGTGCTGATGTGACAGTAGTGTGCGGGCAGAACACTCGCTGCCCAGGGGGGAGCAGGCTGATGGGCGGGGGAGCAGAGAGATGAGATCTCTCGCTGCCCCCCCCCCCTGCAGTTCTGCCCACACTGTGCAGTGCAGGGAGCAGAGTGATTACATCATCTCTCTGCTGTCTGCCTTCACTCTGGGACACAGAAGGTGAAAATCTGCAAGGTGTGGCAGATGACATTGTGACAATCCAACATGTGGCAAGCAGAGGCGGCATCAGATTAGATGCAGGTGTCTTTAAGGCGATCTTGGGTCAGGCAGTTTGTCAAGACCCTGGGTTTGGCGCACATTATCCTTGTGGATAAAGTAGGGACAGGTCACCTGTCTCAGACGGTGCTTGGCATCAGGAAGAGGATTCAGACAAGTAGGGACACACCATTCATACTGGAACCCCATTTCCACTTGGGAGTGGCCTAGCCGGGCTGAATTCAGCCCCTAGAGCAGGGGTGCTAAACTCTATTTCATTGTGGGCCGCATTATAACTGCCCTTTTGAGGGCAATTATATCTGTAAGATTAAATGTTCAGTGCATCCCTTCCCCTTACATTGGATGTCAAGAGCCACCCCACCATCAGAAGTTGAGTCCCCCACTCTCCCTTACAACACAGTGCACCCCCCTTTCCTACTGCTGGGAAGAAGCTGGATGCATTGCTTAAAAGCAGAAGGTAAGGGTCTGGAGGAGAATTGGAGCTCGGCTGCAGGAGAGGTGCGAGGGCCACGTGAAATGGCCTGGAGGGTCATATTCGGCCCGCGGGCCTTGTGTTTGACACCGGTGCCCTAGAGTAATGCTGTTGGCACACCTGAGACTTGCAGCTAATACTGCTGTCAGTACTACTCTGAACACTAAGTATTAGGAGAATCGGGACAAATATGATGGAGGGGCAGCAGGACGGTGATTTCCTTAACTTGGTTGTGAATTGGTGCCAGGAAATGGAGACAAGGTCTTTTTAGTGGTAAATGAACTTAATGGAGGTTTACTAAAACTAGTGCACACAATCTGGTGCAGCTGTGTATAGTAACCAACCAGCTTACAGGTTGTCAAAGACTCAATTGAACATGCTTAGGTTAGAAGCTGGTTATGCACCTTTGCACCAGTTTTGGTAAATCTCCACCAATGTATTGGTATGGATTTGCGTAAGGCCCGGTTCAGACTGGTGCAACATGCGCTCCGACTTTGAGAGCACATATATAAAATCAGTGTTTCCCTATGAGAACCGTCTTAACTGGTCTGACTTTTGAAAATGTTCCTACACTGCTTTGGTTTGACTTGGGTCCAATTTCAGCCCATTGCATTTAATGGAAGTCTGATCACCATTTTAACTGATCCAACTTGCAACATGTGTTTAGAGGCAATGTAAAATGTATTGGAAAAAAGAGGCCCCCCTCAATTCATACCAGACCCTTTATCCGAGTATGCAGCCTGGAGGGGTCCCATGTGAATAAGTATGGGGTACATACTACACCTACCCATTCACCCCAAAAAAAGTATAAGAAAAATGGGAGACAGTTTCTGACAACTCAGAGAAAGAACCAGAGGTGAATATGGAATTTAATTTGGTAGCCACCAGTAGACCCAAATGAAAAAGAGAGCACTCGATAGAATAAAAATCGAATTCATTATATAATCATGGTAAAACCATTATGTAAGAACAGAGATGGAAAACAAGTATTCCAATGTATATACATGGTATTGTCCCAAATAAATGTGTCCTAGGGGGAAACAAGAGAACCTAAAGGTATACCCATAGATATGATGGACACTGTGGTGGGTCTATAGAGAAGGTCCTACATATCGGGGGAAACATCAAGGAAATCAGATTACAGAGGGATCGCTACGCGTTTCACTTTGCAGCTTCCTCAGGAGATCCATGTTTCTCAAATGCAATCGGATAAAAATAGGAACACCAAGCCCAAAGCCACCTGGGGAAATGAAGGAACAGTGCACAGGTAGCCCCAATGTGAGAGTGCATCAGGTATGTATCGGCCAGAAAAGGGAGCTTGCCCTTCAGTAAGAGCATACACCCTGTGTGTGTAACGCACTATACTAATATTTGCGCTGATCCTGACTTTAATTGAGCTTCCCGAATCAGGTAAAGACAGGTTTCTGACAACTCCTTTATTAAAAATGTCCCCCCCCCCCCCATGGTAGCTCCAATGTCGATCACTATTTCTGCTGAACCGATAAAAAAACAAAAACGGCCCATTGGGAGTGGGCTCCCTGCTGGGGAAGGATACTTATGGGGCAGAGCTATTTTCTCAGGGCTCTTTGCCTCGTGGCCCTCCTGGCTCGAGGTATGTGTTGGTCCAATTTCAGCCCCGGGATCATGTTGGCTTGAGGCTGCAATTTCGCCAGGTAGGCCCAGTTGTCTTGACTGGGGCCTGCACTTTGAAGGATATCCTGACAACTCCTTTATTAAAAATTTGAGGTCCCCCCTATGTGGTAGCGCCAACGTCAATAAATATGTCCTCATACCCGATTAAAAAAAAACACTCCTACCCTGACAAAGGTTCCCACCCTTCTGACAGTTCTTATATAGCTATTGGGCGTGGCCAAGCAGTGATTTAAACCGGAGACCCCACCCCATGTGACATCACTGCCCAGGCATGATGGGTTAGTGATGTCACAAGGCACGGTGTCTTTGGATGACATCACCACACCCCATACTATATAAGAACTGTCAGACACCGGAGCTGTCAACACAGTGGGAGACTTTATTGTTTTTTTGGGGGGGGGTTTGTGTCGGTGACAGTTATCGTGATTAACAGTAGAGCTACCATGGTGGACATTATTAATTTTTAATGAAGGACTTGTCAAACTGCCTCCTGTTTTTTTCTTTACACTAAACAGTTTTTTTTTTGGATGAATGGGTAGGAGTACTATGTACTTCATACTCATCCATATTGGATGGATCAAAATATAAGGACCCCTTTGTTTGGGCTTCCAGATTCTAATAAGCCTCCTGCCTGCAGACCCCCATAGTCCAGGATTGTGGTAAAGAGGCTCTTGTCCCCATCAACATGGGGACAAAGTTCTTTGGGGTGGGGGGCAGAGCCCCCCATGTTTAGGGCATGTGGTCTGGCATGTTTCAGGGGGGTGCCTGCCAGGCTGTATCCTCAGATAAAGGTTTGGTATGGATTTTTGGGGGACTCCACTTTTTAAATATTAGTGCAGGGTTCCCCTCAAAATCCATGCCAGACCTAAGGGTGTGCTCATTATGAGGGGCTCCTGCCATCCACACAAAATGTTTCTAGCACTGCAGACCTAGGTTGTCCATTATTAGGGGCTTCCATCATAATTTCCCTACGTTCCCAGATCTACCCAACATAAGTGGCTTTCACCATTCCTGTGCTGATTTTCAAGGTATTCACAGCTGCTGTGTCCATTCTGAGAGGCTCCCACCATTCTTGTGCTGACTTCCAGGCCTGAGCAGTCTGAACACTTGTGCCCATTATAAGGAGTTCACACCTCCCATGTGCTGAATTCCCAGGTCTGCACACCTGTTGAGCCCATTATAAGGCGCTCCCACCATCCACATGAAGAATTTCTGTCTCTACAGACCTATGTTGTCCATTTATAGGGGTTTCCATGATCCTTTGCACTGAGTTCTTAGGTCTGCATACCTGTTGTGGACATTATAAGAGGTTCCCACCATCCTTGTGCTGAGTTCCCAGATAGTAACAGCTGTTGTGCTTACTATGACGGGCTCCCACCATTCCTGTGCTGAGTTCCAGGTCTGAGCAATGGTTGTGCCCAGGATGAGGGGCTCTGATAATTCCTGCACTGATTTCCCAGGTCTGCACACCTGTTGTGCCCGTTATGAGGGGCTCCCACCATTCCTGTGCCAAGTATCCAGGTATTCACAGCCACTGTGCCCATTATGAAGAGCTCCCACCATTCAGATCTGAGCAGTCTGAACACTTGTGCCATTATAAGGGGTTCCCATCACTCCTGTGCTGAGTTCCTGGGTCTGAACACCTGTTGTGCCCATTATAAGGGACTTCCACCATCCATGTGCCGAGTTTCTGGCTCTGCGGAGCTATGTTGTCCATTTTCAGAGGCTCCTACCATCCCTGAACTAACTTCCTAGGTCTGCACAGCTGCTGGGTCCATTATGAGGGGCTCCCACCATCCCTACATTGACTTCCCAGGTCTGCACATCTGCTGAGTCCATTATGAGGGGCTCCCACCATCCCTGCTATTTTGTATTATGGACAAAGTAATTGGAGGAACTAGGACACACAAAGGTTAGCAGGGACAACCAACATTTCCAAGTGAACAGGAACAAAGTTGGAAACTATGGAATCTGATCTCACTGTTGGAGCGCCGAGAACATAAAAAAAAAAAAAAAAACAGGACTGACTCAGCCTACCAGTCCCCACTGTGACTAAAATATCAGTTTTTAGTGGACTGACTTTTTGAGGTGACAATAAATAGGACCTTGCAGGAGAACAAGATCTAAGCAGATCCCAGAGATATAGGAGAGATTACAAACCCAATCCTGCCAACAACATCGCTGGCTGAAAGGCACTAGGACTAGCAAATGATCACCATTTGCATTAAACCCACCCCCAAATATAAAAATGGACCCTGAAATATATCGCCCCCTATGGTATAAGCTACACTGGTATATTCAGTAGCATCTTGTAGCTTTCCATTGCACATGATTGAAACATTGATCAGTCATGTGAGATTATGCTAATACATGTGGGTTGTATAGAGTACTCCATGGAGAGACATTTGTATCATCAGTTTTTTGATCTCTTGCTACTCCTAGTGATTAATCCATAACAAATATAGTAGCGGGACTAAGATACTGAAATTCCCCCGTGTAGCTCCACACAAATGAGGCGACTGTCAGCAAGTGGTTAACTGTCTCAGCATCAAGAGATCAACTGTGTAGTTTAGCCAAATGCTGAATGAGGAAGCCATTTGGGTGTGGTGATGATTTGCCCCAGCTGGGGGTATTAGTGACTGGTGGGAGGGGTATAAAGGGAAGCTCTGTCTTCCTGCCTCATTGTGCTGTTGGTCTTGCAGACAGGATGGGTCTAGGAGTGAGGAGCGGCTGTAGTTGGCTGTTGCTTTTTGCCCTGATTTACGGGCCAGGGTTTGGATGTAGTGGGGATGGAGCCTTGGTGAGACATAGGCGCCAATCAGACTGGTGGAGGAATAACCAGCGGGTTGTACCTGGACGGAGCCAGGGGTCTTCTAGAGGGGGTTCTGGTGGAATTTACTCGGGAGCTAATGCAATATATGGGTTTGGGGCTTCTAGAGGTGGGGCTCAGAGGGGTTCAACAGGTGGACGTGCTGGTGGGATGCCCCGCCAGCAGCCCCCGACTGTAGGTTACTCTAGTTCCCCCATCAGTGTCCAGTGTGAAGAGGACCGCATGGTGGTCAGTGTCATGATGGATTTTTATGGGAATGGAAAGCTGGTGAAATCTTCTGATCTGAGCCTGGGACCCCAAGGCTGCAAGCCAAACACCCAAAGTGCTGATGAAGTTATCTTCCAGATTAGTCTCCAGGACTGTGGCAACACTGTGCAGGTAATTCCCTTTCCATTTCATAACTTTAATAAATAAAAAAAAATTTTTATTTTTTTTCCCTTGATTTCAGTAAAATTTCAAGCTGTGCTGTCTTCTGGGACCTGTCTCCCAGAAGACAGCAGGGGGGAGCGGAGGACGTATCTGACATGGCGTAGGTTACTGCGACGATCTATGCCCGGAAGTTGGAGCAAATGCCTGTATTTGACATGTATCTGCCCCATTTATCTCTCTCTATCTATGCCCGGATGTGGGAGCGACTAACTGGGTTAGACTGGTATCTGCTTCTGCCAAATGTGACACTGGAGGGGGTAAGGAATCGGATTCCAAAAAGCGGAAGTTCAATTTTTTTTTTTTTGGGTGGAACTCTGCTTTAAGCCTAAAATGCTTTCCATATGATGACCTACTTGTGTAGACATCCTCACTTACTGCTGCCATTTTGGATGTGATATCAGCAGACTCGGAGCCATTACTTGGTATCAACCTTTTACCTAGTAGCTGTATGAAAAGTTGCAATGTAGGGAGGGGTGGAGGAGCTGGGCCAGCAGAGTAAAAACATTTTTTTTTATAATTGAGGGGTGTAAGGAGGGGATACTGAGCTAGGAAGTTGACAGGTTTTCAAATAGGCTAATCAGATTGTGAAAATGCATGTTTAGGGTGTTTGGGGGGTTTTCTTTTTTTGGATGGTCTTTAGAACCTGAAACTATTTTAAAGCAAACCTGTTGGAGTCCTCAAATGTAGTTGCATGGTTGTCCTGATTTTCTAGCCTAAGTTTTTGAATCTAAAAGGTTTATCCTCACAAGCATGATGGTTAAGTGACTAGTCTTGGCTATGGGACACATCCATTGTCTACATTGCCACACAATTGATGTGCCCCTTGTCTAACTCATCATGAGTAGCAGGGCCGCCATCAGGAATTTTGGGGCCCCTTACACAGCATGGGCCTCAGGCATGGGCCCCCTGGATCAGAGAACCGAGGGGGGTGTGCTGCCGCATGAAGTTGAGAAGCGGGGGGGGGGGGGGGGGGAGGGGGGTGCTGCCGCCGCGAATTGAGAAGCTTTTTACAAAAAGAAGAAATTAAGAAAAATATATATAAAAAAGGGGGGTAGCCATCCGGGGCCCTGGTGACCTCTGTGCCCTTTATAAAATAAAAAGAAAAAGAGAAAATATATATATATTTTTTTTAAATATAACATTAATATAAAAAAAAAAGGGGGGTTGCCTTCCAGGGCCCTGGGGACCTCTGGGCCCTTTAATAAAAAAATAAATATAAAAAAAATGTATAAAAAAAAAAAAAAACAATTAGAAAAAAAGGGGGTTTGACACATGGGGACCTCTGGGCCCTTTAATAATAATATATACAGGTGTAATGCCTGTACCCCCCTGATGGCGGCCCTGAGTAGCACTGCAGTGTCTAATGTTCTGATCTCTTCTACAGATGATGCAAGACTGGGTGATCTATGCTACCAACCTGACCTACAGCCCGACCTCCTCCATTCCAATCATCAGAACCAACCCAGCCGTGGTCCCCATAATGTGCTACTACCACCGGTAAGTGTACTCTAGGATACAATGCAGGTCCTTACAATGCATCTTTCCTGGTGAATATCTTAAGGCAAAAACATTTAAAACAGGAACAGCACTTGTGTCTCAATTCAAGAAATTCTCAGTTGTATTTGTTAAAACAGGATGTGAATGGGATTTCACTTCAATGACTTGCCACTGCAACAAGGGTGTCCATTGTGGTGATTGCTTCCTAGGCCTCTTTGACTACTCCAAAAATGTTTGGGGTTTCCCTTGGGTTCAGTCCTGTTGGTAACTAACTTGCTTATTGGGGGGTACAGACAGCAAAAACCTGATGGGCCTTAAAGGGGAGGTTCCCCTAAAAAAACTTTTAACATTGCCTGTCTCTTCTTAATAACATTTAGAATCGGCTGGTAGTTTAAAAAAAAAACACCCGTACATACCATTTTCGGCATGTAGTCTCACCGCCGCTCCCGGGTCTGGCGGCCGGGGATGGGAGGGCCTACTTCATTGACAGGCATCCGATCGACGCATACAGCGCGTCACGAGATGCCAAAAGAAGCCGAACGTTGGTGCTCATGCGCCATATAGAGCCGCACCAACGTTCGGCTTCTTTCGGCATCTCGTGACGCGCTGTATGCGTCGATCGGATGCCTGTCCCCGGCTGCCAGACCCGGAAGCGGCGGTGAGACTACATGCCGAAAATGGTATGTACGGGTGTTTTTAAACTACCAGCCGATTCTAAATGTTAAGAAGAGACAGGCAATGTTAAAAGTTTCTTTTTAGGGGAACCACCCCTTTAAGCCTTGTAAGCTATTAAATGTGTGGCCTATTCACTTATCAGTTGTGGGGTCAATGCCCCCCTACTAAACTGCTGCAGGCCCTGCTCCACAACCCAGAGGCTTGGCTTAAGTCTGATTTTTGGCTGGATGTGTTGGCATACAGTTTGGTTATACCAGTCTATCTTGACCACTGCTGGTGTCATTTTGGATATTTGTCATCCTGCCAACAATCACTTTTTTTTTTGGAATATGAAAACCTCCAAACAAGTTAGCAATGGCAGCTACCATGATCAGGGGGGTACAGGCATATCTCCCGACTTTTTGAGATGGAAATGAGGGACACCTATCGGCAAAAGTATGCAGGCAACCCTGGCTCTCGGAATTGTCTTGTGTTGTTGAGAGTGGGGGGGAGTTTACGCGGGTTTGAGTTGTGGGGGGGGGACCGCTGGATTTGCCACTAATCACGGGGGTGGGTATCAGAGGATTTACCGCAAATCGCGGGGCATTCCTGTGAAATCCAGGATGGTTGGGAGGTATGGGTACAGGCAGTACACCTGTAAGGGCCCTGGAGGTTCCCAGGGCAACCCCCAATTCCTGGCCCCCTCTCCTCAATTTGCGGCAACCGGTTCTCAATTTGAGGTGGTAACACCACCCCGGTTCTCTGCTCCAGGGGGTCCATGCCTGAAGCTGTGTAAGGGGTCCCATAATTCCTGATGAGGGCCCAGGCCATGATGCTGTTCTAATGTGTTCCTTTAAAGTGACACCATTAACCCCTTGCCTACAAGGCACTTGCACCCCCATTTCCTGCACAGGCCATTTTTCAGCTTTCAATGCTATCGCACTTTGGCCTAGTACACGCGATCGGACTTCCATTGCGCAAATCAGAATTTTCTGCTAAGGGCGTTGGCCGTGAACTTGGTATGCATACTGATGCCAGAACCTTTTCAGCCTTCATACACGAAACGACATGGTTCTTCAGCGACACCTTTTGGGCAATTTATAATAATTTTCGACAGTTGGCATTGGTTTGGAGCATGCGTGTTTACTTTGGATTTTTTTTTTTCGAAGGACTTCTGTACACATGATTGGAAAATCTGACAAGACAGAAAACATTTTTTTGTCGGAAATTCCGAAAAAACAATAGTCCCATGGAGCGTACAAACAGTCAGATTATCTGACAAAACCCTGCCATAACACATTTGTTGACGGAAAATCCAATTGTGTTTATTCGAGGCTTTAGAATGACAATTGTGCGGTCATGCAACACTGAAGAAAGTTAAAAAAAAATTGGGGCACAAACAAATGGTGCTTTCTTTTGTTGGTATTTAATCACTGCTGGGGATTTTTTTTTTTCTCAAGTAAATTTTGTAACTATGTAATTTTTCTCCACTGATTAGCTGGCACTGACTGGCATCACTAGTGGGCACTAATTGCTGGCAATGGTGGACACTAATTGGTGGTGCTATAATGTAATCAGGGCACTGATCACATGTTTTGTTGTCCCCTGCAAGGTGAAGCTGCTGATCGGCTCTTTGAAACAGTTGGTGTGAGGCGACGCGCTGATTACCTGCATTCTGTGTCTTCATGTGATCGGCTGCACTTTGACACAACCGATAACTTGGTTAAAGAGCCACATATGCGGCTATTCACAGAAATCAGGGTCGCTCTGTCTTAGCAACATGGCGTGCCCGTTTTGGGATGCAGTTGTGTGACATCATTCCCAGAATGAGAGCCACACAGACGCTGTCATTTGATGGTGGTTGGCAAGTGGTTAAATGGTTTAATATGGATCTCCTGAAAATAACATGATTTCCATTCTGGTTCATTACTGACACTCCTGTTCTCTGTATAGGCATGCCAATGTGAGCAGCAAAGCCATTGAGCCAACATGGGTTCCATTCAGCACCACAGTGTCCATGGAAGAGAGGCTGTCCTTCTCCTTGAGGCTAATGACTGGTGAGTTAAGCAAAGAAAATATTTGGGAGGGGGGAGTGTTGTTTGGACTTTACAATGTAATCTCCTGTCTTGTCTATAGAGGATTGGAGTGGCCCTAGAAGTTCTCCCATCTATCAGCTTGGAGATATTCTCTACATGGAGGCCTCTGTGGACACTCAGAACCATGTTGGACTGATCCTGTATATTGACCGATGTGTGACCACCATATCTCCTGATCCCACCTCAACTCCCAGTTATGGCCTCATTGAAGAAAATGGGTAGGTTTTTGTTCTTTTCTAGGGGTGTTCTGCCGTAATGACCCCACTCTTAACTGACCATTTTTACAGCTGTCTAGTTGATGGAATGCAAGATGACTCCTCTTCAGCCTTCATCACCCGAGGGTTGAGCCAGCAAGCTCCAGTTCACAGTGGATGCTTTCCGATTTCTAGGAATGATGCCTCTCTGGTGAGGACAGTTTGCATTGGTTGATACAGATGGGCCTTGTAAGAACTGATAACCTAACTTTAAATGCTTCCCAATCCAGATCTACATAACCTGTTTACCTGAGAGCTCTGCCACCACCCAGGGTCCCTGATGCCATGAACAAGGCCTGTTCCTATAGCAAAGCCACACAAAGGTGAGATGGTGACTTAAAATGGTTGCTTGTGGTTCCATGGATTATTGCACATATTTCTGTGGTACTGTACCTAGAACAATGACTTTGTGAACCCATAACATTGTGGATTTCTGAAAATTAATGGGGGATATTGGCCAGCAATTGTACACATGGAGAACAAAACATCCATGGGCTAATTGGTAATACTTGCTGCCGCCCATCCATATTGTACCATGCATCCTGCTTTTTGGGATAAACGTATAGCGCTACCCCCCCCAAGGAGCCGCTGGTCGATTTGTTGGATCGGCACTTTAAGTTACCCCAGCGTTTCTAGGGGTGTGATGCAGGAAGTAGTGAGAATGAGCAGAGGTCCAGACAGTCTAAGGTATTTCCAGGCCAACATCAACTTCAGTTATGAAGAAAAGGTTGATGAAAGAACTGTGGTGTCAGGCCTGGATATGAATAGGGCAGACTTTGCCCTCAGTATAAGCAATTTTGAAACTCGTCGCCATTTCTGTTGAGTGGGTGAACAGTGAATCCTCCCAGTAGACTCTAGCACAGGTCACCGGGAGACAGTAAAGCATACCTGTCAGCATCCCGGTCACCAGATCCCCACCCCCCCAATTGGCTTGTTCAAGCCCTGCCGGACAACCTACCTCAGGCCCATTCCCCCCCAATTGCACAGCCTAGGATCCTCTCAATGAACTGGGAACCCAGCAAGTCACTGGGGTCCTCCTCTCTCCTCGTGGAGGCTCGTGAAGCCTGTAAGCTTGGCCAGGTGGATGCCGCACCTGGAACCCCTCAAAGATTTTAGAACACATGACACCTGTCACAGATATACCCCCTCCCCAGCATGCCTGCGAGGGAAGAACTCCTCCAATTGGCTGCTGGAGAAGACTTTCTCTGCCAGAAACCCCTCTGGCTCCAACTACTGACCAGAGTCGGTAGGTAAATCTTAGGTCACAATTTAGGTAAATCTTGAATGGGAGCAATGTAACGCTCCCAGTCCAACTAACTTTAGCGTATGCCCATACTGAAAGTAAGGGGGCGCTACAAACTCCTTCCCAACAAGAATTGGAGCCGTTCCTCCATGCACATGGGATGTTTTTTGTTCTCCTAGGAGTGGGGCCATAACTCTGCTATAGAGGTCATGCATTAACCTGTATAGTGCCATGCCTCATGTCTTGAGTGCAAGTCAGAAAGGGGGGGGGGCGGGCAACTGTATTGCAACACATAAAACCAATGATCAACGCACTTGTGCAGGTAAGGTGTATAATTCCTTTTTATTAAAAGAATATCTTTAGCACTTGTTGCTGTTACTCAAGTGCACTATTGCATCTGGTAGGCATTGGCCCCAATAAGATAAATGCTACTCTACAGCATTGGTTCACCGGACTTCAAGTCTTGCTTCTAAATGTAGACTTGTCTAACAATTGTCTTCTCTAGTTGGTCTGCAGTTGAGGGCCCCAGCAGTATCTGCCAGTGTTGTGGTACCGGCACCTGCAGCAACCCTACTGCTCTGGTTTCCGAGGAAGAGGCAGATTTGGAAGACCGAGAGGCAAGAGGACATCTTGGATGGTGAGTTATTAACTAAAAGCTGCTAGATGCAATGTTATGAATGTAGGTGATGTTAACAGGTATTGGAGTAACTTTTAACATGACTTTCAAATTGGTATTGGCTGCCGTAAATGTATAAAGTCCCATAATGGGCATAAACGCCAAAAATTCAAATGGTGAATCACTCTTCAAAGTGAAGGTTTGTTGCTCTTTTCAGGGTACAGTCATGATGCCAATGATTCACAAACGCAACATGACCAATCCCTCCACCACAGCCCACATACCAGATGGCAAGCAGTATGATTATGGCTTGATCACTAATTAGAATTGGATGACTGCTCTTAACTGGGAAAAGCCTCTCCTATGATGGAGCAGGACAGATGGTCTAGGTCATGATGGCGAACCTTGGCACTCCAGATGTGTTGGAACTACATTTCCCATGATGCTCTTGCACTCTGCAGTGTAGTGGAGCATTATGGAAAATGTAGTTCCAAAACATCTGGGGTGCCAAGGTTCGCCATCACTGGTCTAGGTACTTGAGACAGAGTCAGAGAAGCTAATCTCATTCAATTGGGGGGGTGGGGAAACTCTTAGTTTTCCCAGAAAGGAAAGACTCTCCATAGTGTGAAATTCGGTTTTTATTTTATTAAAAAAATAAGGTAATGCACATACACGTAAGAGCATGTAAAAAAGCCAGCTATAGTGTAAATTCCAGGGGCGGACTGACCATTGAGTCACTCGGGCACAGCCTGAGGGCCCCATGCTACTAGGGGACCCCTATCAGGGTTGCCAGGCTCAGTAAAACCAGGGACAGTATTTTTTTATTTTTTAACATATGTCCCTGATATGTCCCTACCGACATGCTTTTGATGTGAAAATCCAGAGATTTTAGCTGTGGCACAATGACTCGCCCATATTATATACCATATGCAACTGAAGCCCCAGCTCAACCCAGCCTTGGGTGGGTATACCCCAATTTGCCATATGGGAGAAGGAAAGAGAATTATAGCCTTACTAAAATTGTAAAAGTGCTATGAATGAAATAACGTCTCTTAATTACCGAGCATAAAGAGATAACTTTGATATAAATGAGGACCTCATCCCCCAACTGAAATTCTTTTGAGCAAAATAAACTATACAGACAAACTTGGACTAAAAGAACATAATTGGACGGCACATACTAAACAAATACTTGTAAAAGGACGCAACAGTTGCTAGTACAGCAAGAACACTGTTGGCAAACCACTACTGCCACCATCCAATCGGGGTGTACCTGGCTGCCTGTGAGGGGGAGAAATCTGTCAGAACAGGGCTAGAGGGAACACTAATGATGAGTAGTGTAGTGTCCTTTTTGATTACTCGATGTGGTACAGATTGTGGTTGGATCCCTGCCAATGGGTTTCAAGTATTGCATATGCTTTCAAATTCAGTTTTAAGAGTTGGGGGAGATTCTCCCAAGATGCTGGATCATAAGGCTTGGATCACACTAACAACCAAGTCATGTGACTTTCCGTGAGATTTAAAGAGCATTGGGACTGATGGAAGGGGCCCTGGCGATAGTCGGGGGGGGGGGGGGGGGGGGGGATCCTCTTGGTTTTTTCCTCACCAGGGACCTGGAAGGTTCACTAGGACTAGTGGAAGATCTAAAACCTGACTAGGATACTGATGGCTTTATATTGCTTGTCACCAGTGGGAACCTTCCCACTATCACTTCTATAATAAATAGAATGTGGGGGGAGAATCTCAACATCTCATACCACAACCTAGCTAGTCAATCATTAGTTTCATCCTTATTCTGTCCAATAGTGACTGAAGGAACAATTTTAGGGTTTGAGGGTCTAAAATGGGTGCTAACTTATGGACATTGGAGTAAAAGCTAAATTGTTGACTGCAAGCTCTTAAACTGCATGGAAACGTGTCTATTGACCTCTCACTTTTCTCCTGTTAAGAACCCCACACAGAAGAGGGACACACTGTGACCACTCTGGGACCTCTGCTTGTGATTGGACCTTCACAAAGGAATGTTGCGGCTGCAGTGACGAGGGAAGTGTCTGCCCCTCGGAGCTCTGGGTGTTGGTGGCTGTCGGATGTCTTAGTCTTCTTGTGGTGTCATGTGTGTGCAGTGTTCATTGGGAAATCTCTGAAAAAGCCACAATATGTGCTGTCTGTGGAAAAATAAAACTCCATTTAATCACCATCTATTGACTTTAATGCCATGAGTGTACGAGCCTCAAGTGTATTTTACTATTGGTATTAAGGTATTTTTATGAGTGCTAGTTTTGTCTAACATGCTCCATTGGCATCTTTAGCCCAAAGATATTAATAGTAGAGACAACCCCCCCCCCCTCTCCCAATATCAATGGAGTTTGGGGGCATCTCCATAACAACATGGGTATTCATATAGCTGGGCGCCCATTACATCTACGACATAGGGTTGTGTTTAAGCTTCCTGTTAAATAGCTTCTCAGGTATATATGTTCTTTGTTCGATTTTTTTCATAGGGGATTGTAACGGTCACCACCGCTTACGACCTTCCATCCATCCACGACAAGCTTATCTGACACACTCTGACAATCTTGCATACACGATCCATATCCATTCCCATAACAAGACGAGACTCAAGCTCTGCACTTTCAAAGATATGACAATTTATTGGTATTTTCTCAGCTTCAAGCATAATACAGTTCATCACAGGACCATGCAATCTCCACCCCCCTATTCACTCACTGAGGATAATTCTTTAATTGGTAGCTAGACATCACGGCACCGTATCCTCAATAGGGTTCAATTAACCTTGAATAATAACACAGACATCTAGTTGAAGTTCTCTACACAGCTTTATCACACAATGGCAATCAACACCTTCAACGGAATGTCTTTACAGTGAATAGCCAACACCTTAAGATATTTCAATAGCCTATTATACAAAAGGTATGACTCACTGTCTGGCTGACCTGGTCATGTCATCATGAACTCCTTGTGATATCTCAGTCCTGAAATATGAAGTATTAATAATGTCCCATCTTATGTAATATATGAATTATGATTCTTTGTCACCCTATGGCCCTAGTGGACATAAGGTGACCCTAGACATAGGAATCTCAGTCTGTCACGGGACATTCCGTTACAGGGATAAAGAGACCATGGGGGACTGCTGACAGTACAGCTGCCCATTGGTCATCTGATATAGACCCCCCCCCCCCAAACCTCATATCCAATGTGTCCTTGATGCAAAGTCCACTTGAAACTTATTAAAGTATACCATATTGTGAAATGAGACCATGTTTAGTATTCCTTTTTTATCCAGTATGGATATTTAGGAATGGTCCTGATCTCCTCGCATGTAAGTTCAACTCGGGCGTTCGTAAATCAAACATGGGGTGCTTGTAGCAAGTTTGCCTGCCACAGAGCACCCCATAATACACTGCAATCAGTGCATTGACGGCTGCTGACTGGCCAATGTGTGCATCTGACCTGCATGATGTGCTGTTAACCATGATTGGCCACTACAGCTGCTGCTTACACAGCGGCTGTATATAATGAATTGAGGTGTGTGTTCCTATAAAAAAATGTATATTCGTGTATTGAAGTGGTTAAAAGAAACCCTATGACAGCATGAGGTCCCTAATCCATACTAGGTTCCTTGGGTATGGCATAGACTTTAAGGGGATCTCCACACAAATCATACCAGACCCTTATCTAAGCAAGTGGCCGGGCAGGCCAGGAAAGATGAAGGAATGAGCAGCCCCCCCTCCTGAACCATACCAGGCTGCTTGCCCTTAACATAGGGAGGGTTCTTTGAGGGTAAGAGCCTCTTCCAGCAAGCCCAGTTGGTGGGTTCTTGAGTGGGGGCTTATCTGATATTCCCCCCCCCTACCTGATATGAGCATCGGTACATTGACTGTGTAGGGGGGTACAAAGTCAATGTACCTGATGCCCATTCACATATTGGGGAGCCCCCCTTGTCAAAGGGGCTTCAAGATTCTCATAAGCACCCACCACAACAGCCAATGGTCTGGGAAGAGGATCTTGTCCCGATCAAGGTGGGTGCAAGGTGCTTTGGGGCGGGAGATGCAGCGTGGACCTTATGCAGGTTTGCGCTTTTTTTTTTATATATATATTGCTGGGGGGAGTTAATACATTACAGCCGTGAGCAAGTCTTAATTACTTTTTTTGTAACTTTGCAGCAGTACAGTAAAATACATGAGAAAGATGTGCCACTTTATAGCCAGACTAAGGTGACACCCCCCCCCCCCCCCGCACAGTATTTAAAGGAATATTACATTTTAGTTTCACTATTAAAATCAGTGCTCCGGGGAAAAAATGATAAACTTTCTTTGCATTGATGTCTCCTGGGCAGTACTCGGGTCCCATACACTTAATTTTTTATGGCAACTTGCATATAAGCCTTTAACATTGTCACTCTTGACTTCTCATGTTTGTATCCCATAGACTTTAAGTTAGCTATAACTTTTTGCCAGTTTGCAGTGTTCTGGTGGGGGTGGTGTTCGCCTCATCCCGTGTGTATATTTTTTATATATAAAATTCATGGAAATTGTCCTGAGCGGCATGTCCTGAGACCTAAAAATTTAAAGAATCTTTGGTATGGGTGTCCCATATTCAAT